>ML778273.1:822271-856469 GCA_009831015.1 Picea engelmannii | reverse complement strand
ATATATATATATATATATATATATATATATATTTAACTATAACGGGTATGGGATTTATTTATCTGAATTGAAAATGGGTCTTTGCCAAAATGACCCCTAATACAATGCAGTTTTCTAACTGCTGTTGCTTTTGTTTTACAACCTTTTCAGGGAGTTTGAACAAAACTTTCATTGTTTACAGTTAGCAGTCCTTTCATGAGTGTGCTGCCTTTGTTCGCCATCTGATCAGCTTCACTGTTTGACTTTCTAAGAATGTGATAAAACTTGCAAGAGTTGAAGTCTAGAAGAATTCTCTTCAATCTGTCCAAGATTTTGTTTAGGCTGGCGTTACTGAACTGTGCCTCCATGTTTAATTTTTTTATTATTATCTCTGAATCTCCAAAAACTTGAAGGTCTTTGACTCCTTTTTCTCTGGCAATAAAGCAAGCTTTGATAAGCCCTAGTATCTCGGCTTGATTGTTGGATTTATGACCTAATCCCAAGGAGAAACAGTCTTTTGTAGACCCATCCGAGGAGTAGATGACCCCCCCAGCGCCAACGACACCGAGGTTTCCTTTGGACGCCCCATCAAAGAAAATTGTGGTTAAATTTTTAGACTGCCACCAAGACTGGAAAGTGCCATCATCATCTCTTATGCACCAATCCGGGTTGACAGTTTGAGGGGAGAGGGGATGCTTACACGGATAAGGCACAAGAGGGCCTAGCCACCTCTTTTCCTCGGGCAGTAACGCAGGATCCTCTTTAAAATACTGTTGTTGGGCCGCTTCCAGGAGGAAGGATTTATCTTTTGCAGCTACTTGCAACGGGGAGTGCCGCAGCTCCTTGAAAATCAGTTGATTGCATGCCGACCAAAGCTGCCAACATACATATTTGGGAATCGATGTCCAGATTTTGCACCAAAATGATTTGGAGGGGATTCGTTGGGGGTAGAAAAGACTCCAAGAGGCAAAGAGGTCTGCAACAGAATTCTGGGGATGGAATGAAATCTTAAAGTCCTGTAGAATGAGGCCCCAATCCTCTTTAGCAAAACTGCATTCCATAAATAGGTGCTGGGATGTTTCGGAGTTATTGCTGCATAGCACGCATCTGTGAGGCCCGACTATGTTCCTTTTCTCCAGATTATCTCCCGTTAGAAGTTTATTGTGCACTAGGGTCCAGAAGAAGAAGTTCACTTCTGGTATGGCTAGAGGTTCCCAGACGTTTTTCCAGAAAGTCGTAGTTTGACTGTTGTTTCTTGAAGCCTGCAAGATTCTATATCCTCTTGTTGTGGTGTATATACATGTCTGGCCCCAACCCCAGCTATCTTTCATGGTTATATTGACAGGGGCGGCGTCCTCCAGCAGATCTATGAGTGTGGCTTGTTGTAGAGATAACCAAGGTGGGACTCCATGAAAATCCCATCCTGCCCAATCTCGATGCTCGTCCCATTTCGAGAGGTCATATAAACTTTTAACTCCTGATCTCTCCATACATTCTCTTAGATTTGTTATGTCCACGTTTTCGGCCAACGGTTATTTCCCCATGATGGTATCGAGCCATAGATGCGTGCGTTTACCATTGCCAGGTATTCTGTAGACCAATTTTTTAAAGAAATTGTTGCTTTTGCAACACAATTTCCACACCTGTGTACAACTTACTATGCTATCGTTTTGGAGGTTGCTGAGAGTTTTGTTGGGCCCGTATTTTGCACGCAGGGTAACGCTAACCGGGTGCGTGGGCTCGTGGATCAGCTTCCACAAAATCTTTACTCCCATCGCTAAGTTGACAAGTGAGGGGTCTCTAATTTGCAGCTCGCCCTCTGCCATGGATTTTTTAACAACTTCCCAGCTCACCAAATGCATTTTTTTTTTGTTTCCCTTCCCTCCCTGCGACAGGAAATCTCTGAGAAGTTTGGAGATCTGCTCCATCACGTTTCTTGGTGTGAGAAGAAAAGTTGCCTGGAAGATTGGGAGCGTAGACAACAGGGAGTTGATTAAGATGACTTTGACTCCCTTGGTCAACCAGTAGCCTCCCCATGCAGTAATTTTGGATTTGATTTTAGAGATGATGTTGCTCCAAAGCGATCTTTTCTTGACTCCATAACTTATGGGAAGGCCGAGATACTTAAACCTATCCCAATTTGCTTGACCTTTGAACCCGAGGAGAGTGGTGATGCCTGTGATTTCGGGCTGGCCTATATTCCAGCTGAAGACATCGCTTTTTCTCTCATTGACTGAAGCTCCCGAAACTCTGCAATAGTTTCTAAGGATTGTGTCAAAAGCTTTGGCAATTCTGATGGAGGCTCCCCCGAGGAGGAGGGAATCTTTGGCAAAGAGTGCATGGTTCAAAGGTTTTGCTCTAGTGGACGGTTTGAGACCCGGTATGTTACCAACTAATATTTCAGCAGTGAGCTTTCGACTAAGGGAATCAACCATTAAGATGTACAGGAAAGGGGAGAGTGGGCATCCCTGCCTGATGCCTCTCTGAGATTGGAAAAAATTGGTTGGGCGGCCATTGACTAGGGGGGCGATCCACGAATTGTCAATGCAGGGTTTAATTAGCTGAACAAAATGAGACAAGAAGCCAAAGGAGAGTAGAACTTTGCAAAGGAAAGAGCGATTGACTCTGCCAAAAGCATTCGCCATATCTAATTTTATCAACATACCTTTCTCTTTTCACTGTTTGCTTGAATGTATTGTCTCCTAGACTTGGATTACATTATCCAGAATGTGCCTACCTTCCACAAAACCACCTTGAGGACTAGAGATCAATCTTTTTAGCAGTGGCTTGATCCGATTTGCTAGAAGTTTAGCTAGAATCTTATAGGAAGCGTTACACAGTGATATGGGCCTGAATCTTGCAAATGAATCAGGGCTGGAGTCTTTGGGGATTAAAGCAAGGTAAGTGGAGTTGGTTCCTCCACCTACCTTGGATTTTTTCATAAACTCGCCTATCATTTTCTGGAGATCATCCTTGATAATATGCCAACAATATTTGTAGAAATCGATTGTAAAACCATCAGGCCCTAGTGCCTTGTCTACATCCATGTACCAGATAACATTAATTATTTCTTACTCAGAAGTTGGTCTACACAGGATTGTGTTGTCTTCAGGACTGATGAGGGAAGGGAAGTTAGAGAGGAAGTCAATAGCCTCCTCGTCGTTTCTTTGAGTACCTTCTCTGTATAAATTCCTGAAATGGGTTTCTGCGGCAGCTTTGACTTGATTAAATCCTTTGCAGACTTGGCCCTCCACTGTTTTGATTTCTGCTATATGATTCCTAGACAGTCTCGCTCTATATTGCCGATGGAAGAAGGAGGTGTTCCTATCCCCAGCCTTTAGCCAGAGACTTCTGGATTTGAGTCTCCAATATTCTTCTTCATTTCGAAAAGATTGATATGTGGTTCATTGCGCTTTTATTTCTTTTTTTCAGCAACTCTACTGTGATGTCTTTGCTTTCCATATTTGTTTGCAGGGTCTGCAATGACTGCACTACTTCTCTTCTTTGTTCGGTAGGAGTAGGGGATGGTTTCTTTATCCAGTCCTTCAGATCTTGTTTTGTAGCTTTCAACTTTTTCTCCCATATATAACTTGAGAATCCAGAGAAGGATTTGGCCCAAGCTATTTTCACTATCTCTGTAAAACCATCTCTCTCGATCCATAGAGGGTTGAATCGGAAAGGAATAGAGCCCAGGTCTTCTTCCTCTTCCAAGAGAAGCTATATTGGCTTTTGATCCGAGGTAAGTTTAGGCAGGATTTTGGTGATGATGATCTTTTTGTTCATCATTATGGAGCTTTGTACCAGGAATCGATTTAATCGAGCAGAAATATGATTCGATCCCACCCTGTTATTGGACCAAGTATAAATGCCTCGAACAGGGTTGAAGTCTAAAAGATCCCAAGACTGAGTGAGCTCCTCCACCTTGGCCAAAATGGTGTCTCTGGTGCTAGAGCCCCCCCTCTTTTATTTTTATTTCATTACAATATTAAGGTCCCCGGCTATGATGATATTGCTGGGAGAAGTCTCCTCTAAAAAGGCAGAGAGAGAATTCCAACATTCTCGTTTTTCAGAGTAGGAAACAGGTACATAAAGATTGAAGAGAGAGATGGACAACTTACTTGCTTTGTGCTTCAGTTCTGTGAAAATCCAGTGCTGGGTTTCATTTTTCTTATTCAAATGGAATAGGTCTTCGGTCCAAAGAGTTGCCAACCCTCTAGAGGTTCCCCTTGAACTGACTGCTTTGCCTGATCTTTTATTCCACTTTGAGATGTTGATCTCTAGAAGGGCTTGCCCTTTTATTTTGGTCTCTTGGAGCATGAGAATATCTAAGGGATCTGCTTTCAAAAAGTCCTTAACTGCTTCTATTTTGGAGGGATTCCCCAGTCCTCTACAGTTCCAAGAGACGAGATTCATTATTTACTTAAGGGCGCGGGATTAGGGCCTCCCTTGGAGGGCCTTGGTCTGGTATTTCGCCCAATAGACATTTCTATTGTGGACTGGCTTCCTTGTGTTTTGAACCTTTCTGCCTCCTCCTCCCTCTTTTCTTTGCGGGATTTCCTTCCTGCTTTTTTCGAAGGACGCTCATAGGTTTCATCCTCTGAAGAACCTGAGATTTCCACTGTTTTTTTCCTTTTGATTTCTGCGTATGAAGGATTGGAGGGGCTGCCTTGATTGGCTTCAATCTTTATTGGTTCCCCTCCCTCTTTGTTTGAAGGTGGTGTGTTTGCCTGTTCCACGTTCTCCTGGGTTGGGTTTACTTGATTGTTCTGCGCACTTACTGTCCCACATGGGATTGCTTCCGTTTCTTGGCCTGTTCTGGAGCTGCTAGGACCTTCGTTCATCTTGCCTTTACCTGTGCCTTTTTTTGTTTTTGCATTTTTCTGGACTAGGTTCCATTGTTCCCCATTTTGTTTGTCTACTTGTTCCTCAGCCTTCTTCTTGCAATTCTTTGCAAAGTGTCTGTGCCCGTGGAAATGTCTGTTTTTAAAGGGTAGCTATTCATAGTCCAACTTCTGGACATGCGTCCACCCTGCTACATTGAGATTGATTGCTTCTGGAAGCCCCTCTTCTAGATCCACTTCTACGCAGATACGAGCGCATGAATACTGATCCTTTCTTGCAGCTTGGTCTATGTATTTTCCCAACGCGTTACCAATGATCTGGAGGGATTTTTTATTCCAGCAGTGGAGAGGTAAATGAGGGAGCCTGACCCAAACCGGGACAGCTGAAGGGACGTCTTGGGTAGGATCAAAATCTGGCGTCCATTTGTTTAGATAAAGACCCTGGGGTCCCATAAAGTATGGCCCATTTCTGAAGATTACTCCTCTGTCATCCGGGTTTTCGAAGACAAACACAAAGGAACCCTTACCTACAAAAAAGATTTTGACTCCGTCTTTGATCAATGGCTTCCAGTTCCTTTGAGTCCATTCTTCCACCGTTTTGGGAGAAGGCTAGAGGCCCGTGAACTGGCCTATGAGGCCTCTCTTAGCCAGGTTCAAGGACGCTTTGCAGGTTTCTTCTTCTGGAAGGGCCACCGAAGGGATTGAGTCCAATTTCTTTACGAACTTCTGCTAAGTCATAGTGGGAGGGCACTTAGGGCCAGCAACTACCATGGTTCTAAAGGCAAGAATCTCCGTAGGTGGGTCAGGATCCCCTGAGGCTTCCATGGTCTGTAGGAGCGTCGCAGGCTAGACGGGAGGGCGCAGAGGCCTCAGAGGCACGCTGGAGCAGCCAACAACCCTAACACGAGCAGAGAGGATTAGCATTGGTTTATTACTTTTTTTTCCAAGATTTTGATATTAAAAATAATCACAAACTTTTATATAGTTTGACCTGACAAATAGTATACCATTTGTATTAAATACATTTCAGGAATTGAAAATAGTATAAAGTTTGTTATGACAAATAGTATACCATTTGTATTAAATACATTTCAGGAATTGGAAATAAGATACCATTTGCATTAAATAAATTTCAGGAATTCTAAATTAATCTTTTGTATTTTGGTTCTTTTTTCAACATCAAAAAATTATACTTGATTTTCTTATTTAAATTAAATGTTTTATTATGTTCACCTTTCATAAATTTTAACTTTAAAAATTTTCTAAATTTGAACTTCCTATATTTATATTATTCATAAAATATTTTATAATATATGAAATTTTAACATTTTTAATCTATTTTGTAACTTAAATCATAAACTATAACTTAAAAAATATTTTTTAATGAAAACTAGCTACTCAAATAGTGTTTTCAAGTTGTTAATGAAGAGAACCTCAAGATAGTTGTATATTCTTTATCATGATTTTAAAATTAAAATTTGGTAATTTTAAAAACAATCTTTAATTTTATTTTCTTTAAAAATAGGAAAGCACATTATATTTTTTTTTGGTTTAAAAACCAGAAAGAACATCAATTTTATGATATAACAAAAAAATATCTCTTTAAATAAAATAAAAAATCATAGTCAAAACTGTGAGAAGGTTGATATGATTTATTTTTTCTTTAAAAACAAGAAAAAACATCAATTTTTTGATATAACAAAAAAATATCTCTTTAAATTAAGAGAAAAACCATCCTCAAAACTGTGAGGAGGTTGACATGATTTTATTTATTTATCAAAAACTCCATAAAATATTTTTTAAGGGTTTGCACCATTAATATTATTGCGAGGAAAATACAAAACCAAATTTTATATTCATATCTCACATGTTCTACTGTGCATCTTTAAAGGCACGATCTGTCAAGAAGAATTCATGCATCCCTCTAGTATATCTAACTTACATCCTAGATTAAAAGAATATGGTAATCAATAGAACATTCCTCGATAGAGGCCAAGTAGATATATGAAATCCTATGTTTTACCTTAAAATATAGGGTTTTGGAGGTTATGTTACATGGTTGATTGATGTTTGTAAGAGGTGGATGTATTAAAGGGTTTACATCGACATGTCTTAAGGCTAACATACGGTGATAACCAATGATGAAAAGGAAATCCATTAGGATTTATATGTGGAAATCATTTTTAGTATGGTTGAAGAATTATTTAATTACTTAATGATCCAGAGGAAGGTCAACACATTTGGACAAACTCTCTTTTAATCTCACCTAAATTACTTAGATTTGGGGAGGAGGTTTTATATTGAGTCACACATGTTGGAGGATGATATAGTGGTTATTATTGGTGAGTTGGCTCAAGTGATATCTATCCATGCATACATGATGGAGGATTGGATGGAGGAAAGGTTGATGGGACTAGTTGATGACTCTTATGATTCCCCTCAATTCAAGATAGGTATACTACCTACAAAGTACACTAGAATAGATCACATAGACCCTTAGAAGTTAAACCCTAAGAAAAATAAAGAAAGGTATTTAACTTGAAATCATGTTGAACTTGGTACTTTTTTTCCTTTAATTGATTCTTGTAGAGACCTGGGACACCCTTGCTATATATTAGTTAGAAGAAATGAATTTCAACTAGAGGTGGCGCTTATTGAAGGTTTTTTGGAACTGAATCATATGAGTGGCTCCTCAACTGCCAATGAAGGGTTTTTAGGGTCATACATTCTAGAAGGTGAGGCTAAACACAAAAGATGTAGGTTTATTAAAAAATTGTGAGACCCTGTTATCATGAATTTGGGGGTGATAAGTAGTGGAAATGGCATCATGGACTTGGAAGAATTAATGTTTGTAGTTAAGTTGTTGGGCGGAAGGACGAGCATTGAATGTTCAAAGGTATAGAAAAAATACTGTTGAGCCCATCGTTTGCTACATTCCACATATCATGAATTTGATAAAGGTCTTGTTGGTATGGGTCTTTAGAGTAGTGAAAAAGGTCAAATAAATCCTACATAAATATAGGAAGTGGTGTTCACAAACTTTTTTTCTTAAAAAATTGTGTCAACTTTGATGCCTAGTATGCTCAAGTGGATATCCTCATAGTATGGGTTAGGATTATATGACTCATGTTGTTCCTATGGTTAGATAAAGTGTTTGAAGAAATATGGAATTCTCTTGGAACATTCTATGAAGATAATTTATCTTTATATAACACAAGGTATTTTGGAATGGACCATAGTCGTATTGTTTTGGAGATCAGTAAAGGACTGGTGGAGAATATGATCATAAAATGAGGAGAAGACATTTTCTACCTAAACCCGTATTATGAAGGTATACCCTTCAGATGTGAGAATTATTATAACTATGGGAAATCTAGAACTTGACTTTAATTATCCAACTCAAAGTAATATTTAGTATTGGAGGAATAAAATGAAGGGTTTTGGGGATAAATGGATTGGAATTTGACACAATCCAGGATGGAAGGAGAAATTGGGGGACAAGGTGCCCATGGTTGTCCTAAAGATAACTCATTGAAAGTAGAACATCATACTTCATCCATAGGCCTACACAAGGAATCAAGTTTTTATGATATTAGAAATAATAAGAACTTATTACCACATTACAGTAAGTATCTATAGTCACTTTCTCTACATAAAATAAAATCCTCTTAAAATCTAATTTTTGGGACATGGCTATTAGAGGTAGAATTCAAAGGATTGGAATCATTGATTGAATTCCTACCATGTATTTATGGAATAAATAATTAAATTAAATCCCAGCCCTCATTTCTATACATGTGAGTCAAATATTATTGGAAGATGAAAATGCCTAAGTAGGAGACTTTACAAATACACTCCTAGATATAGTGGCTTATGCGACATTAAGTGATACAATTCACTTGGGATCCATGAAATAAAACCTCAAAAATAGGAGTAAAGGTACATATTTATTACATGGGATGGTGTAAGTGGGATTAGTTTTCCTTGAATATAAAGGATAAAAAACAATTCAAATATGAAGGAAGGAATACATCTCGATGTCACAAAGACAATCATATTTAGAAATAATATAGGGAAAAAATATCCTTGAGAATGGATATTAGAGAAAATGTCTCATATGAGGGTATAAAATGATTTTCCTAACACTAAAATATTGAGGGCTAGCCAATCCCTCAAAATAAATTGGCCATAAAAGGTCTAATAAAGACTATTAAACTATCTATTATCATACTACATTAAATTATAACTAATGGGGATAAAATCACTCAAGAACATTAAAAAATAATGGGTAGGTGGAAATTTAGTTTTATAGATGGCATTGAGAAATCGTGAGGGAACATTATTGGGTGGAGTAAATGCTCCTATACCATTACTAATTCATGGGATTTTACTATATGAATAGGCATATCACTTTCCTCTCTAGATTTGGGGAAAGATATCTATGATTTGAATGCATATTATAATTACACCAACCCTGAGTTGGGACACGCCACACAAAATACGACTTTTGTCACGAATGGATTTACAATTTCCTTTGAATTTCTACCTTTATGGCTCTAATATCTTAAAATAACAATTATTACCATAAAAAAGTCTGAAATATATCAAATATCACCTCATTAACTTAAATTCTCTGCATATGAATACCATATATGCAATGCAATTCTAACAACATATATAAACCATGTAAAAATATATACAGTTATAGTAATCGATTGACTACATTACACAATAAACAATATGCAATTACACATAATACCACTTATTTTTTATGTAAACCACAAACTGTGTTCAGACATTCCTCCAAGCCCTAGACTTTGATGATCATAAAACTTCAGTAGCAAGTCACCCTCAAGTTGAGAAAAGAACTCCAACAAGAAAGGACTCCTAGGTGAGACTAAGATCCATATTCAAAAATTAATCTTGGTTCAAGGTTCCAACTAATGCAACTAGACTACACAATCTCATTTCCCACATGATTGTCCCACCCAAGGATCTACGTATTGCAAATATATTTTAATTGTATGGGCACTCTATTCACCAAACATATGTAAAATGGCACTTAGGCTCAAAATATCTTTTCCAACCAGCCTATGTGTACAATCACATATTGGTGTTTGACGTAGGGGTATTACATTCCCCTCCCCATTATTTATGCACTGTACTCAGTGCATTATATACATGTACAAGAAAAATTCTTTAGATAAATCCAAAAAGATGCGGGTTCTCTTCCTGCGTGGCATCCTCATATTTCTAGGTTGCATATTTAGGACTATAACATGTCCACTGGAACTTTACTGGCCCGATGGCTCAATTCCATAGCTACTTGACCTTTCACACACGTTTCACTTGGAAGTCTCCTTCTATCCCCACCTAAATCACATTCTAATAAATTATATTATTAGCACAAGGTACATACTTCTTAAGTAAAGACACATTGAATACATTATGAATGCACATGGATGTAGATAATGAAAGCATGTATGCAATGGAACCAATCCTCTCCAGGATTTCAAATGTCCCATGGTATCTTGCTACAAGTTTTGAACAACTCCCTAATTTTAAAGAGCTTATCTTGGCATTCAATTTCATAAATGCATGGTCACCCACTTTAAACTCTCTATGATTTCTATTCTTATATACATATATTTTCTACCTATATTTTGGAAGCCTTTAAATTATGTTTAATATTCACCATATGATATTCCATTTCATTGACCAGTTCTATCCCCACCACTACTCTATTTGTTGGGTTGTTCGAGATTATTAGGGTATTTATATTTCTTCCATATAATACCTCAAATGGGCTCATCTTCAAAGATGCTTGATACCCATTATTATAGGAAATATAAGTTAAGTGTAAATGGTATTCCCATTTTCATGGTTTATCCATCACATATATTCTTAGAATATTTTCAATCACTTGGTTGATTCTCTCTATTTTTCCATCACGTTCTAGGTTATATGTTGTGCTAATGTTCGGATGGGTCTCAAATGGTTTGAATAATCCCTTCCAATTTTTTTATGTAAACTTGGTATCTCTGTCATAAACTATTTCCTTGGGGACACCATGAAGCTTGGCAATTTCTCTCATATAGATATTTACAATATTAGTGTTGAGTCTCCATTTTGACACTTCTAATGCCCTATATTACCCTCTATCTGAGCCTAATATACCCATGCTATGAGTATATACTTGACCATTTCCTCCATAAATACACTTGATGATCTTGTTCATGTGCATAAGAGGTAACTTATGATTAAAGCATGGATTGTTTACTTTTCTTGAGTTAAAATGATTAAATGTTTGATTTTATAGGATACTAATCATTTGACTCTTAAGAAGCATTTATCTGGTACCAACAGACTCACACAACATTGATCTGGTACCAATAGACCCACAAAGAATTGATCTGGTACTGCTTATGCGCCTATCCAGTACCAACACCTATCTTGGGCTATTCTGGTACTAACACATGTCTCTGCCATTTAGTTATGCACACTCTGTGTTATTCTGATACCAACACACTCTGTGCTATTCTGGTACAAGTTTTTGTCATTCTGGTACCTCCTTTTGTGCCTAATCCAGTACTCAGATTCGCGACTGTGTGTATTCCGATACTAATCCCCTGTTCCAGAAATCTCTTGTTGAACGTATATGTTGATGGAGATTCCAAGAAGTTAGTTAGATCGAAGTCTCCAAATTAGTTTTGAGATCATGATAGACTTCATCATTCATGCACTTCGTGTCATGAGGATGAAGTCCATCCCTAAAGATTCAATACGAATTGTCAATTGTAATATTTTAAAAACTATTTGATAATTGTCCTTAGCTCTTGATAGTAACAACTCACCTTCTTTATAAGGGATGTTGTATAGGTGATAGAGTACGTATGGATGTAATGAAGCAGTAGAAAGAATAGGATAAGGCATATTTCCATAATGTATGAGAAGATGACCTATTGATTCAATTTACAAGCTGAAGGAATACAAATGATCTTTTGTGCAATTCCTAGGTATGATTAGAACGTTTTAGTCTATTTTCTCTTTAGAGGTACCTTGTTGGTTCTGAAAGGGCCCACCATACCAACTAAGGTAAACCTCCCTATACATGCTTTGTATGATTGTGTGAGTGTGGACATTTAACAATTGTGTTTTGTCAATGATTTCAAATGCATTTTAAATATCAAACACAGAATCACTTGCTTTTGAATTAGTGTGAGCAGTTAGTTTCTTTTCTATTTTTGTAGGGTAATATTTAAATCTAATGTGTGGGATTTCTTAGCAAACAAATGTTTTTATTATTAGTTTGATATAGTAGTGTTCTTAGTGGGTATAGGAACAATAAGACTTCATCTTTTACCTTCATGTTCCATAATGAAGCCTCTCAATTATATTGACTATTTTATGTACTACACAGGTTTGATTGGAGTGAATAGAGTTATGATTGCTTTTTGTCTAAGAGTGAATTGTTGATTACTGTTTTCAATTTCTACAGGGAACAAGATATGAGTTCATCTCTTCATTTCATGAGCCCCTAATGAACAGACTTGTCACCTAAGGAAGAACCTTTTGATTCATTGTTTTCTTCAGAAGTTTTGTTATCAGTTTTCTCTTCTAAGTTTGAAGTTGTGTGAAGCATTTAGATATCCTAAAATAAAGTGTTAATTGTTGTTAGTTTAGTTTCTATAGGAGATAGAATCAAAGTTCATATTTTCCTTTCATGAACCATCAATGAACGGGTCCATAACTTAAGCAAGAACTTTAGATCATATTCTTGTTTATGAGTTTTTCTTTCTAATTTATGAATTGTGTGAAGAGTGTTATCTTTGAAGTGTGGAAATAGAGTATTGGTTTTAGATGGTTTTCTATATTGAGATATACTCATGAGAAATAGGAAACTATTTGTTATCGGCACATATAGTGTATCAACTCTACTCATTACGAATCTCGGTCAATAATTTATGTTTGGTAATATATTATGCATATAATTTCACCAACATTTTGGCACCATTGTCGGGGAGTTGTAAACGATAATATGTAGTATTTGAATTAGATTGCTTTAATGGTTTTGGATTGGTTTTACGGATGACCTAAGGGTGGAGAGAAGACGGTAAGATGTGTAGGAAGATGTGATCTTCCTATATATTTTAAGAGGATTGGTTTTACCTATCTATTTTAAGACCACTATTTCACAAGGATGATTAATTAAGTGATATTTTTAATAGAAGTTGAAACTGAATGTTAAATCCAAACTATTTTATTCATAGCTAATAATTCAACTTTTGACATTTTCCCTAAATTTTATGTTTGTAAGCATGAATATGAATCTAGTTTTAATTAGTGCTATTGGTTTTTTTTTAACAGATGTTGGAAACCCTTTGAGAAACCCTTTTTTAGAATCTCACATTGTTTGCATGAGGCCATGCAAAACCTCAAGCATGGGGCAGTGGTTGCTAAGACAACAGTAGTTAGAATTATTATTTTTGTAAACAAAAGGAAGTGCCAACAAGAGAAGTGATCATCCTGATTACAAAAGAGGAGGGTTTTAAATCTCAACATATGGTCATCCAATTACATAATACCCTCTTTCCACAGAGCTTGGAGCCCATTCACCAAATTCTTTTGCATTATTCTGATGCAAACTCAGAGTTCCTGCATCTAGTGTTGGTATTTGTTCCATCTACATGGTTTTTTAGTTGAATCAAATAAGAGGTCCTCTTCCAAAAAAACAAAAGACACAAGCTACTTCTACAAGGTGCAACCTACAAAAGTTCTAGTTTATAGAGCACTGCCACTAGGTACTATTTCAAAACCTCTTCGAGTACCAGAATACAATGTTCTCCTCTGTGCTCATCCGATACCAAAGGAAGAGGTATGCTTTATTGTGATACTAGTCATAAATCTATGCTCATCCGGTACTGGACCACATCCAGTATTGAACAACATTTATGCATTCATTTGGTGCTGAAGGAAGAACCCTGCATCCATCTAGTACTGACCACAATTTTTCACTCAGGTGATCCGGTACTGGTAATAAGGTGACTGGTAGCTCTAATCATATATTCAAGTTTTTCTACTAGATTTAAGTACTAGGACATATAAATTCCACATTTTTTCATTTTATTAAAGAAATTAGACTAATTATGCAGTGAACATATGGTTACTCTCAATTATTGCACGCTCCTTACCATGAAATTTGGAAATCCCTCATATACATCTCCTCATATAGAAATCATTCATCCTGTCACTTTGTTTCTGCCCCCCCCCGGCTCTGTTCCGGTACTTCTATGTTCTGGTACTGTCCTATTCTGGTACTATCTATTATGGTACTGCAGAAACATGTTTTCATACCAGTTACCAATATGGTATTGATGCCAAGGTGATATGATCTTTGTCCTCTGCTTAACATCATTTTCACTTCAGGTAATTGTAGGTATGAGTTAATCTCTTCATGTTCTTTCTATCAAGGATAATTTATGTCTTGTGTTGAATTGTTTTTACTCTCACTTACATATTCCACCTACATTTCTAAACTCACCCCTAAATGAAAAATCCTTCCTATCCTTTAATAATACATTTCAACATTTATCTCTATATGATAATGGGTGCACTTGTCTTATTACCTCATCATTTTGAAAAATTGATTGCTAATTTAAATATCCATTGAAAAGTGGAGACACCATTATGTCTAATACTAACCTAGTTGATTCAAACAAGTTCTTATCCAAGTTTATCTTTACAAGTTTCTCTTGGGAGGTATTGATGAAAACTTCATTTGGTGGAATGCCCTTGCAAAACCTCAATGAACTTTCATGAGAACCCTAATAGGATTAACTAGAGGGACCTCTTAGTCATTATCCGAGATGTTCCATTATACATTGAATAGATGATATTTAAGTTTAATGTTGTTGATGTCACCCTTGGGACAATTGAAATCAATTATTTATGTGCCTAATAACTCTAAAAAACTCTCTTACCACATGCCTTCCTTATACTCTAAAATTGTCAATGAATAGTATACATCATTCTAAATCTTTTGAGTAATATAATAAAAAGGAAGTATCAGGAAGTACAAGTAAACTCGCCGAGGTACTGAACAAGCCTGCTGGTAGTGGGGCCATGCTTGTATGGTACTAAGGTAAAGCTGTCGGGGTACTGAACATGCCTACTGGTAGCGGGGATATGCTCGGTAAAGGGAGACATAAAGTGGCACACCTAAAACTGAACAAAAACCCTTGGGTCTCATTCTGAAGCAATCATTATCAAATCAAGGCTAGGATGTGACCTTTATATCTCTTGGATGATGTTCTTAAGAACCTTCAAGTATCCACTTTAGAGTTCTATATTTAAAATAAATAGGTTTGCATGAGAAGTGGGACCCTCAGTATATGTAATTCACCTTACCTAAGAAAGAAGAGCTTCATCTCTAAAAACTTGGATAAGAAATGATTTAATCATATTGAGGTGTATTCTTTTATTTGTTCCTCTCTTAATGATATCTAAACTATGCTTATATCACTTTTATTTTAAAGGTAATCTAGCCAGGGGGGGATACTAGTAAAAGCCATTATGAAAACTCTTGGCCACTATCCTATAATCATATTAGAGTCACATCCATCCCTTTCTCCTAACTTTGATCCACAACAAATTGGATAAGACTTAGCATCAAATCACTAATAGATCTAATCTATTACTCATGAGTCTACTTTTCCATGGGTAAGAAGTGTGAAGAATAGGCCAGGAAGTTTATATTGTATAACAGGAACTTAGGAGTTGAAGAAGGGTGGAACGTCAAGAATGCTTGATCCAATGAGAAGTACCATCAATTTTGAAATTTTGAAGATCATTGTTGCATGAGGACATGCAATGACTTAAGCATGGGGGAGTCTCCATTTTGACACTTCTAATGCCCTATATTTCCCTCTATTTGATTCTAATCTACCTATGTTATGAGTATATACTTGATTATTTCCTCCATAAGTACACTTGATGACCTTCTTCATGTGCAAAAGAGGTAACTTATGTTTAAAGCATGGTTTATTTAGTTTTCTTGAGTTAAAACAATTAAATGTTTGATTTTATAGGATCCTAATCGTTTGAATTTTAAGAAGCATTAATATGGTACCAACAGACTTACAAAACACTGATCCGGTACCAACAGACCCGCACAACATTGATCTGGTACTGCCTGGGTGCCTATCCGGTACGAACACCTATCTTGCGCTATTCTGGTACCAACACCTATCTGCGCTATTCTGGTACCCACACTCTATGTTATTCCAATACCAACACACTCTGTGCTAGTCCGATACTAGTTTTTCCTATTCCAGTACCTCTCTTTGCACCTAATCTAGTACTCAGATTCACGACTATGTGTATTCCAATACCAATCCCATGTTTCCAGAAATCACATATTGAATGAATATGTTGATGGATATTCCAAGAATTCAGTTGTATCGAAGTCTCGAAGTTAGTTTTGAGATCACGATAGACTTCATAACTCATGCAATTCATGTCATGAGGATGAAGTCCATCCCTAAAGATTCGATATGAATTGTCAATTGTAATATTTTAAAAAATATTTGATAATTATCCTTAGCTCTTGATAGTAACGACTCACCTTCTTTATGGATGTACGTATTACATCCATAGAGTACGCATGGATGTAATGAAGTAGTAGCAAGAAAAGGATAATGCATATTTTCATAATGTATGAGATGATAAGTTGTTGATTCAATTTACAAGCTAAAGGAATACAAATGATCTGTTGTGCAATTCCTGGGTATGGTTAGAACGTTTTAGTCTCTTATCTCTTTAGAGGTACCTTGTTGGTTTGGAAAGGGCCCACCATCCCAACCAAGGTAAACCTCCATGTAAATTCTTTGTGTGATTGTGTGAGTGTGCACACTTAATAGTTGTGTTCTGTCAATGATTTCCAATGCATTTTAAAGATCAAACATAGAATCACTTGCTTTTGAATCAGTGTGAACAGTTAGTTTCCTTTATATTTCTGTAGGGTAATATTGAAATCTGATGTGTGGGAATTCTTAAAAAAAAATATTGTTATTCTGAGTTTGATATAGTAGTGTTCTTAGTGGGTACACGAACAATAGGACTTCATCTTTTATCTTCATGTTCCATAATGATGCCTCTTAATTATATTGACTATTTTTTGTACTACGAAGGTTTGATTGGAGTGAATAGATGTATGATTGTTTTTTGTCTAAGAGTGAATTGTTGATTACTGTTTTCAATTGCTACAGGGAACAAGATCTGAGTTCATCTCTTCGTTTCATGAGCCCCTAATGAACAGACTTGTCACCTAAGGAAAAATCTTTTGATTAACTGTTTGCTTGAGAATTTTTTGTATCAGTTTTCTCTTCTAAGTTTGAAGTTGTGTGAAGCATTTAGATATCCTAAAATAGAGTGTTAATTGTTGTTGTTTTATTTTCTCTAGGAGATAGAATCAAAGTTCATATTTTCCTTTCATGAGCTATCAATGAACAGGTCCATCACCTAAGAAAGAACTTTAGATCATATGCTTGTTTATGAGTTTTTCTTTCTAATTTATGAATTGTGTGAAGAGCGTTATCTTTGAAGTGTGAAAATAGAGTATTGGTTTTAGATGATTTTCTTGATTGAGATATACTCATCAGACATAGGAATCTATCTGTTATTGGCACAGATAGTGTATCAACTCTACTAATTACGAATCCCGGTCGATAATTTATGTTTGGTAATATATTATGCATATAATTGCACCAACAATTAGCTTCCTATAGAGTCATGTTTACTAGAATAAAATGAGTGTCTTTGGTCACCTTATCCATGACTACCATGATGGATTCATGATTCTTCAATGTTATGGGAAGCTTGGCGATGAAACCGATTGTCACCACTTCTAATTTCCACTCAGAAATGAGAAATTCTTGTAGAAAGTCAATTAGATGTCTATTATCATCCTTTACTTTTTGGAATTTAGGACATATGGCTATGTAATCAACCACTCTTTCTTCATACCTGGACAAAAGTATTGGATCTTGACAGCTATAATTTTTTTCTGGTACCCCAGGTGCCTAGCATACAACATATTATGGATCTCTCTAAGTAAAATATTCCTCAAATATTGAGAGTTAGGTACATAATATTTACATTTATAAAATATGATTCGATCTTCACTCAACTCATAATCTTTACTTTTCTATTGTAAATTATCTTGTTGTAAGCTTTCAATTATCTGCACATAATGTTGATCTAATTTTACTACTTCGAAAATTATCTCTTTTAGATCATATTTGTACATGATTATGGTCGTAACATGTGTCTCATGCACCCTTCTATTGAGTGCATTATCCACCTTTTTCTCTTTTCAATTGATATTATTTATATCAAAGTCATGTTCACTGATAAATTCCAACCATCTAATTTTCCTAGCATTCATAGTTGGTTATCGAAACAAATATTTCAAACCACTATGGTATGTCCTCAATTAAAATGTTCTTTACATAAGGTATTGACTCCACATATTCAAGGCATTCACCATGGCTTCCAATTCTAAATGATGAGTAGAATAAGTTATCTCATGCTCGTTTAAGTTTATTGATTCAAAACATCTCACATTCCCATTTTGACTAAGGATTCCACCAAGTCCTTCTTTGCATGCATTAGTGCATAGAATGAATTATTTATCATGATCGACAATCATAAAGATAGGTGCACATGTCAATAAGTATTTCCAGTGCCAAAAAAATATTTCACAGTCAATACTACAGTAAAATATTACACCCTTCTTTTGCAAGGAAGTGATTGGGTGAGAAATATTTGAAAAAACTTCAATGAATGTGTTATACTATTCGAAAAATCCCATGAAATATATCACCTGCAAGAAATTATTTAGTACTGGCCACCCCTCAATGGCTCTTATATTTTTAGGATCCACAACTATCCCTTTCTCTAAAAGTATATGATGCAAATAATGCATCTACCTTTGATAGAATGAGCACTTGCCCAATTTTCCATACAACTGGCATTCCCTCAACACTTGTACCACCATCCTTAAATGTTTTCCCAACTCTTCCTCAAATTTTGAGTATATAATAATGTCATCTAGGAATATAATGACAAACTTACCCATGTAATTTCTGAAAACATCATTCATCAAACACATAAAGGTTGTTGGTGTATTTGAAAACCCAAATGGAACCACTATAAAATCATAATGGCCATATCTCATTATCACAGAGGTCTTGTTGATATCTTCTTCCTTGATTCTCACTTGATTATATTCTGATACGAGGTCAATCTTGGAGAATATATTTTCATCTGGTATTTTATTAAATAGATCATCTATCCTTGACAAAGGATACTTGTTATTTGCATTCACCTTGTTCAACTTCATGAAGTCAATCCATAAACTCAAGGTACCAACTTTATTTTTTGTAAATAATAATAGGGATACCCAAGGAGGCACACTTGGGTGTATATACCCTTTCTAGAAGATTTATTCAAGTTTTATTTGTAATACCTTCAATTCTAGTGTACTCATCCTATAAGGTGTCTTAGACATCATTGCGGCTCCAAGCATCATATTAATAGAGAAGTGAATATCTCTTTTCAGTTGAAACCATCATATCTCTCTAAATACATCCTCAAACGATTTCAAAAGTGAATTTATTCAATTCTTTTCACTTTATCCTTATATTCCTCCTCCATATGAACCAAAAAGATTCAACATCCTTTGCTGAATCTTTTCTTCAGCTACAAAGATAAGATTTATATAATGGTTATTGCTTTTGGAATACCTTCATTTGTCCCCGTTTTCCCTTGTTCATCCAAGTAAGTAAATTATTTGTTATAGAAACCCAAAACAATATGATGCTTATCCAACCAATCCATAATAATTAGGCTCATATGATCCCAAAGGTATGTTGCTCAATTATCCTTTGTAGAAATTCCATTCATGTCCATTGGACAATCCTTGACTATCTATTAAATTCTTCTTTTATCTCGTATAGCTAATTGCACCAACCAAGGTTTTCCAAGCTTTCTTCTTTTCAAATGAAACATTTCCACCATCTTGGGATCTACATAAATATGACTAGTTGTTAAATAAATAAAAATAACAATAGGTTGATAGTTTATCTTGCCTTCCACTTCAATCATGTGAGATTGAAATTCAACTTGCTTGTTGTTTAGGGTTGCATAGACACTCGACATATGTTTTCCCATGTCCTTAACTATTTTAGCTTGTTGTACATTGTGAATAGTCCTTGCTTTTTCACCTCTATGATGACAATCTCTATACATGTGATCTCCTTCAAAACCCCAACATTTTATAGGCTTTTTCCTTGTTCTTTTCGCTAATATTTCTGACACCATAGACTCATCATGTGTTGGTTATCCTTGAAAATCATTTCATAAGAAGGATAGTGTTTTCCCTTTCCTCCTTTTCTCCATCTTTCCCCTCTTCTTATCTTCCCAAGATTTGTGTAAGTTTGGTCTTCCTCTATTCTGATCATAGAGGCACTTGGATCTCCTTATTTCTTCATCCAATGTCTTGGAATCATCATACTATATCTTGTGACTGAATATTGATGAGAAACCACTTAGAAACCTTTGAATCTTGACATGTTCATCTTTGATCAATTCAACATATTTCAACAATTACAATAATATTGCTTAATATTGATCCATAGTCATGCTTTCAAGCATGAGTTGAAATAACTCTGTCATGTTTATATAATAGTAACGCTTGGTCAAGTATTTCTTAAGAAAATACTTCTTGAATTGTTTCCAAGCGATCTTTTTCTCATCAATGTGTTATACTTACACAAGTTGGTCCCACCACATTGATTATTTTCCTTTTAGCTAATAAAGGGAAAGTATTCCTTTTTCTTCTAAGGAATAATTGATGAACTAAAATTAATCTCCTCATCCCAAACATTGAATTCTCTACATCTTCATCTTTCATGTGTTCACCATGAGAGGTAGGAAGTTTAATCTTGTTCATTTCTCCTTGTAATTTATCCAGCCTTGACCTCTTGTTATGATTTCTGACTCACTATATAATTAGACTATTGTATTCCCTTCTAGATGATTTCCTTGGTGAGTTGTGATTATGCCTATCCAAACTTTTTTATTCTCTTCCTAGATCATGAGATTTTTGAATCCTTGACTTTCTTGATTCTGTATCCTTATCCATTTTCTTCTCTATTACATATAATTGCTACAACATCTTGATGTTGAAGATATATTGTTGTTCTATAGTGTTCATAATCCTTTCATTATTATCCTTATTACTTTTCACATCTCTTTGCAAACTCATTACAGTCTCCACCAAATTCATGATCTCCTCTCTTCCTTCTCCATGCCCATTGGGTTTTGACCCTATAATACCCATGCTCATACCAAACACTTTGGCTTCATGTTTATAGTCATAAGCTCTCTCTGCATATTCCATGCCTTGGATCTTTGATATTTCTACTTAATTCAATTTGGTTATGTTAAATGTGCATTCAACATGATTTGTAAGACTATAAGGATTAATCAAATCCATAATTTTATGAAACATTTTGTTCTTCATTATTTTGGCAGAAATAATTTATTTATGGTTTTTTTTTTATGAATTATTAATATATCTTTTATATTATTGACTAAATACATGCATTCTGTTATCCACAAATTATCATGACTAATTCTCCTATCCCCTTCAAAATATTTGATCAGGAAGATTGTTAATGGAACGGCGGGGAAGATAAATTTGTTAGCTCAAGCATTATAACTTCAATGCTCAACCACTTTTTGATTATCCTTGAATTATATATGACTGTTGGTCCATTATATTGGCCATCGAATTATCCACATAGTGGTAATACTTAGAGGTCATCTTCTCAAGATTTTCATTCAATCTCCATCATTAAAACATATCGTTCAAACTTAGCCCTTTCTTATGTTTTATTATCTTCACAAAATTATTAACACTTAGCCGTTTTTTTCACTTCAACGCAGGTTCGGGTGATACCATATTTATTTTACTCTTATATATCCATCCACATATCCTCCTGACTAATCCTTATGACTTAGAAAAATATTTAAATGTGACCACACTCCGTAGTGTATTATACCTCTTCTCCCCATACCCTTCACACTCATGGAGTCTTGGTACTTAGACATATTTTGAAACTCCACCATGGCTTGGTGGGTCCATGGTTTGGTGTGGTTTCTTTTCCATAACTCCCATTCTTTCTACACCCCATGGTAGCTTAACACTTAAATAAATTACAATATATTACCATGGGTTCGCAGGACAATAAATTCGACCACCACGTGGCTCCACATCATCTACCAACTATAATTCCAACCATCATGTGCCTACCATATGGAAGAGTTGTCGAAAATAGGACCCCTCACTCCTTTCTCTCATTTAGAACCATGTGTAGGAATCAAACCTCACACGGTTCCTAAGTGAAAGAATGAATAACATCATCATCTAATTATTTTTGTATTCCCTTCCTCGCATATGTATAATACCAAATCTATTAAATCAATAAAAAGTATTACCAATCCCTCTTGAAAAATATATTTTTCATTCAAAGATATTAGTTGTTTCTGACCTTTCTTTACCTTAATTGTTATTTTGAAAAAAAATATTTCAAAAAAAAAGAGGTAAAAGTGATGTCTTGGGGGTAGGGGTAACAATCCTTTTCTTTCTCTTTTCCACATTTCCATAGACTTTTTAGAGACAAAAAAAATTCTTTAAAATAAATAGATATCCTTGGCAGTAAACGTCATTGTTTTTCCATGCCATCTGATGTGTGGCCTCCATGTCATGTTGACATCATCATACAAAAAAACCAAATTTCTCTGATTTTTTCCAAGTTCTAGATTCAAAATTTGTTCACAATTTTTCTCACAACTTGGGAAAATCTACTACAATTCCTTTACGAATGCATTATTCCTCGAAATTCATCCATATGTAGGCCCAATTTTTTTCGTATTACCATTTAAAATTAAAGTATTTTGAATTCTTGGTTCGATTCTTACATTACTTGCAAATTTTCCAAGAAGTGCCATTGCAAACTTGCTACTTTTGCCGAATTTTTATCAGGATGTTCTGTAATTTCCAAAATAAAATTTGGCCATCTACAAGCTCAATTATAGATTTAAAATAAAAAAATTTAATTTCAAGAGTGAATTCTTCGAACTCTCCACAAATTTCCTTTCCCAATTTATGGGATTTCTTTTGTCAAACGTTTCAAAGACATTCTCTAAAATTCAATCTTTTGTGACTTATCTCTCCAATGTTCTTATTGTTGGCCCATGCATGCTTAGTGTCAAACCTGTGGCTCTAATACTATAATGTAATGCCCCCATCACTGAGCAAGGCCATGCTACACAAAATTTGACTTACGTCATGATTGATTTTACGATTTCCTTTGACTTTTTACCTTTATGGATCTAATATATTAAGATAATAATTATTCTGAGCAACGAGTCTGAAATATATCAGATATCATATCATTAACTTAAATTCCCTACATATGAATACCATGGATGTAGTGCAGTTCTAACAACATATATAAACCATGTAAAAATATATACAGTTAGAGTAACACATTGAATACATTACACATAGTAAATATTATGCAATTACACATAAGACTAGTTGTATTTTATGTAAAGCACCAATTGTGTGCAGACCTTAGACATTCCTCCCATCTATAGACTTGGTTGCTAATAAAATTTTAGAAGGAGGTTGCCCCCGAGCTGAGACTAGAACTCCACCAGGGAAATCCTCCTAGGCCATACTAAGGTTCATACTAAAACAATTATCTCAATTCAAGGTGACAACTAATTCAAATAGCCTACAAAGTCTTATTTCCCACATGACTATTCCACCCCAGGAAGTGTTCCCCTTCTCTTTTCAATAGTCTTTTGTCTTCAACACTTCCCTTCAGGGGCTTCAAAAATAGGCCGGATAGAAAGTATTAGATCTCTCCAGCTACTACCTAGTGCACTAGCAAATATTCTTCAACAGTTCTCTCACAAGAGAGAGACTGCTCACAATCTTGACAACCCGCTTCTTCAACAAAAACAGGCTAGACAACCCACCTCTTCATTTTTATATCTCAACTCTCTTTTTATAAACATCTTACCGATAATTCCTTTTGTAGGTATGACAATTCCAAATTCATAAGATACATATGGAAGATTTCTTCCCTTTCGACCACCAGAAAAGAAAATAAATAACAATTCTAATGATGATTATGATGATCATGCATGAGAAAGGTCATGGATGAATATGGTGGTAGAAATATGGTTTATCCAAAGTCCCACCAAAACACACTAAGTCTCATGATATATCTTCATGTCCCTAACTGAACACTTTTCTTAATGAAGATTCATGAGGTCCGCTTCTATATGTTCCCCCACTCTTGGAACTTAGATTAACTAGATATATCAAGACTTAGACTTACAAAAAATTAAAATAATATTTCCATGACTTAATCCTCCTTGGCTTAGCTCCTCATCTCAGACCCTTAGCCCCCTTTCCCACTAGTGGAGTTCTTAGTCCTCCATACTCTTTCATCTAATTGGTCTACAATAACAATGTATTTTATTATTAATATGAGTGATACACATTAAAAGTATCTTGGAATCATATTGTCCCTCTAGCAACCAAACATATGTATAATGGAACTTAGGCCTAAAATAGCTTATCCCACCATCCTACATGTACAATCACATCTAGGTGTTCGACCTAGGGGTATTACACATGCGGTCCTTATTTGGATATGGTGGATTACTCAAAAAAGTTCTGCAAAATGGAATGAATTCAAAATGGATTAATTTTTGTGGGGGGAGACTTAAAATTTAATCTAGGAGCCTCAAAAGTATTGGGAGTGACAACAAAAGTGGATTTTCTTTCAGGTTTCTTTATAATAAAAAAGGAATAAATAACATTACTTGATATTGAACCATCTAAGATTACTCCCACCTAGAGGAATAATAAAAAACAAGGAAGATATAACTTTGAAGAGACTTGATCGGTTCTTAATTTCTAAAGGGTTTGTAGATGAAGTCATTCATATAAAATAATGGGTCTCTTCGTGGGGTGACAATTATCATAATATGGTACTTTAGGAATTAGCACTTACACAAGAGAAACTCTCCATCCCCTTAAATAACAACCTAGAACATTTGAATATGGAGGACTTTGTAAACATGATATGCATACACATATGAATACTCACACGTTTAAAATCAATATGTAGTGAAGAAGAGAGATTGGATAGTTTTAGAAGAGAGGAAAATACAACATAAATGATAATAGAGAGAGAGAGATAGCTTAGAACTAAAAATTACCATCCACTCTATTGAGAGAGAGAGAGGAGCACCCTTTATCTACAAAGCCAAATTTTCCTTCTATTTTATTAACTAGTTATAATAGAAGTTGATGTAGCTAACTAAATTGCTCAAAATTTAATTATGTAAAGCTACTTTATTAGAAGTTGTTGTACCTAAATAGATTTATAAACATTTACTTATGGAGCACCCTTTCACAATAGAGATTTTTGTATCAAACTAATTATTAATCATTTAGTTATGGAGAGCATTCCTCATCATGAGTGGCCAAGGAAGGGTTGTTCCCTTCCTAGTGGCCAAATTTCTCCATGTTTAGATTTGAAAGCATGCCTTTAATGTTTTTATAGACATCCAATTGGCCTAGGTTGGACTTTTTCCCTTTTGACCAACAAGATATGAAAGATACTGATATTGGTGAGGGGTCCTTGTCTTGGAGTTAAGAATTTGATCAGTGAGAAGAGGAGGATGAATATATGGAATACTATACACCAGATGATGAATTATTACTACTTCTTCGAGGAGAGGTGGTTCAAACAACTTGAGTTTGTTCACATTAAGTAAATCATGGATGTCAAACTCTGAAGGAAAGTTTAGGCGTTATGCATCCTCTACAATGCATTCCAAAATAGTGTAGGGACCATATATGGTTGGGTGCAACTTATGATGTTTCACTTTGAAGGGGTGTTTGTCTAGTAAGAGCCACACATGATATCTCAGTTCAAATAATAAGGGCATTTATTGTTTATCATGCCTCTATTTTTCATGGTCTTATGTAGCTTGCATGACAACTGCTACTTGAGTGTGGAACTAAGCTAAGTTGTTGATCAAACATTGAGATGATTTTTTTTCTTGTTTCCTATTTGGAGATCCGGAAGGAGCGAGATTAAGGGGAATATCATACGATGAATGCATGACCTAGTGGACGAGTGCGTGAACTGGTTATACTTATGCTAAATAAGATGTAGATAAGAGTCACATTGATTTTTTTAGAAAAATAACTGCGAAGGGGGTGGACCATAGTACAATTGAAAACTTCTATTTGTTCGTTAGTATATGTGTGAAAGGAAGTGAAAACCTGAAGTTGGAAACCTATAAAGGACCAAAGAGTATGCCATAAGGTTCTTAGAAAATAAGAGTCCCTATCATAAATAGTACTACTGGGCAATCCAAAGTGGGGCCAAATATGATGGAAGAAGAGGTATGTAGTTTGAGAAACAAAGGTAGTCTTAAGGTAGGGGATAAATAGAACTATCTTATAAAAATGAAAAATGACCACCTAGATAACATTGTGCTTTTAGAGAGTGGTCATAATACCACTCAAAAAGTCCCTGGAAATGGATTCCCAGGGAAGTGAGGGCACTAGTAAAGGCTAGTAAAGACCATCCTTGTGGTTGGATGTCTTACTTTGTTAATAGAGAGAAAAAAAGTGAATGAAATTATGCACTTGTTTTGGAAAATAAGGAAAGTAGAAGCGGCGTTGGAGATTCAGGATGGTCTTAGATGTGCCGAAATGACCCCTACAAGAAAATTCATGTGCTTCACATATTATAATAAGGAGACCCTAAGACCGTGTCGCACACCGATAGTTTATTTTGTAGAGACAACCGTCCTAGATAGTATAATAAATAAATGGAGTTTGATTCATAATTGTAGGTTGCAAAAACTATCCCCATAACTCACCAAAACAAATATATGTTCGCACATGTATTACCATGTATTCTATGTTGCATAGCATACCTCTAAGATGTGAAAGACTCGATTAGGGAGATGACTTAATATGTCATCCATCTATTTAGTGGTACACTTATTTTATTTAATTACAAGATGGAATGATTGAATACAGGATTCCCACTTCATATGGAACTAATCTTGAATCTTACACTATGAATTGATGAATATTAGGGGGTGATGATCTGTATGAAGAATTATTTCTTTGTCAATAATGTAATGAGACCACTATTTCAATTCCTGCACCAAACTATAGAAATCCTTTTCTTAGGTGTTGCAATGAACTTTGGCCTCTGTAAGAGTTTCTGAATGGTATGCAATGGTGTGACCTCCTTGTTTAAGAACACACCCAATGGAAAAATGAGATGCATTTGTGTTGGGTATGTGTTTTATTCTTTGCACGAGTAGTTGTGTCTCATTTTTTCCTCGGGATACATGTTACATTTTGCCTTGTTTTTTTTGTTACCTCGGGAAACGTATCACATTTTTGCCTCATTTTTCATGTTGCCTCAATTTTTGTGTCCATTGTTGGCTGGTTTTTTGGCACATGGTTTTTTTTCGATGGTTTTCTATTTCTGGTTAATTAATTAGGGTTGTTGACTAATCCAAGTCATTGGGTTAGGGTTTTGGATGTCATCGGCTCCTATATGTATATTGTATTATACACAATGTATCACCATGAATGAATATAGAATATGTTGGTTTTCTCGTTTTGGGTTTCCAAGGGAAAAATCTCCGTGTAATGTTTGTATTTTCCATTGTATCTTTTCCATTCTTTTACTAAAACTTTGTTTGTAGTAAATATTGTACAATGTTAAAATCTACAATTTGTATCAATATCAAAAGGTTTAGTCATATTCAGAAAACAAAGAAAAATGGAAGAACATATTTTTGTCTTGGGCTTTGCAAAGTGGCACTCAACCTCTACATTCCAAATAAATTTGACATAATTGGACAACTAGTGTAGAGGATGGGCTAGCTAAGAAAAATGAGAGATAGATTTCCTGTAGAAATTAGTACCCCCCAGGAAACTGTTGACGTCATATGAATTGGAGGGTGTTGACTATTGTGAAAAATCCTATACCTAATATGGACCTATATAAACCCCTTCTATGTCCAAAATGAAACCCAAATTGTGAACTAATATCTGTCCAAAATATGACTTATTTTCCTTCACTTGAAGCTTATGTGCCCACAATAGCTCAAGTATGTTGTGAACATGTTGAGTATGCTATACCAAATACTTACTGAATACCAATATATCATCAAGATAAATAACCACAAACTTACCCATGTGTGGCCAAAAGATATCATCAATTAACCTCATAAAGGTGGTGGGCACATTTGTCAACCAAAATGGCATTAATAGACACTCATAAATATCAAACTTTGTCTTAAGAGAAATTTTCCATGTGTCTATTGCATTCTTGCTAACTTTATGGTAGTTGTTTTCAAATCCATCATTGTGAAGAAACAAGCACCTTGTAAGTGATCCAACAAATCATCAATCTGTGATAGGGGGTAGTCATTTTTAACTGTATCTTTATTAAGGGAATGGTAGTTGATCAAAAGGTTTCATTCAGATGCATACTTTTTTGGATAATAGAAGATGGAGACACACAAGGTTATGATGAAGGTTGAATATGTCCTAAGTTGAAAAGTTAGCCTATTTGGCACTCTATCTCGCTATCCCGTTGGGGACTGAGGCTATAATATGGGGCATTGATTAAAGAAGAGAAAGGAATGAGATATATCATGTGCCCAATATATCAATATGGGGGAAAGAACATGGGTTGAGTGAAGACATGTACAAATTCTTGGAGTAGGGGATCCATGTCTGAAGGTGCAGGGTTTGTCAGGTTATCATTTTGGGGTATACTAAGCACAAAGAGATGTCTTTTTTCTGACTGACTTGCTTAACAGATGCATATATGGTAATAGGATAGGTGGATTTAAGAGCATAGGACGCAAGAACATATGTGTTCCCCTCCTGTTGCAGGTGGTATTGATGAATTTTACTATGGTGCTCAACATGTCATGCTTGTTGGTAGTAAAGACCAAGTAAAAAATCAACACAATCTAAGGAGGAGACATCACACACCATAGTATCCCAGAAAAATAAAATATCAAATGTCACCAAACAACATCGAGAGACGGTAAGATGAGGGCCTCCCTTTTTTACCCAACGGAGATGATATGGGGTTGGATGCAGAGTGGTGGGTAGTTGAATGCATTGGACCATGCCGTGGGAAATGACATTCTTTTAGCTTCATTTTTCTAGGATTACAATATCCAACTCATGCTTGATATGACAATTATGTGTAAATAGGGGTACATTAGAGGTGTCAGTTTCATTATAGGTCATTACGATTAGAGAGGAGTCAACTTCAGTAGGATTGTTGAGAGACACAATTTTCGTATGGTTAGGGGAATCTTACTAAGAAACCTATGAAAATAAAATATAGTTGGTGCGTACGTTTTTAAGTGCATGAAAATCATTATAAGCATGTGAGTTGGTCTTCTTAAAGGTACATGAGGGTGCATTTTTTTGTATGGATGGGGAAGTGGCGGAAACAAGAGAATGGGAAGGACCATATTGGTTTTGAGGAGAGCAGATTTGAGGAGCTAGTTTATGATCCATGTCCAAGGACCAAAGAAAATCCTTTTCCAAGGAAGGACTCTCAAACAAACAAAATTCAGGATGAAAAATCATTAACAAACCATAATTAAATATGAAAGTTAGTACCTCTTTTGGATCAGAAATGTGGAGTAGTATGCACAACTTGCATAAGACATTGATGTAGTTATGTACTGAGTGATTGGAGATTTGTTGGAATTTCAGCCATTTATCAAGTAGGTTCTGGCGATATCTTGGGGGATAGAATCGGTCCTGTAATTCTTGGAAAAATCCTTTCCGAGAAGTGAGCCATGCAGGCATTGTACTTGGTGGCTCTCCTATCTCAATGTCTGATACACAATTATCTAGTTGAGTATCCCACCAAACTTGTGAAATGCCATCAAATTGTAGGCTAGAAATTTGAAGCTTCATGTCCTCTTCCATCTCGCGACATGTGTTGAAGTAGGTGGAGAGACTAAAAATCCAAAAATCGACAGTCTCTCCATTCATTTGGCCCAAAAATTTGGGCAATTGAAAGTGTGTATCAATTTTCATGAGAGAGAGATAAATTATTAATTGTTGTAGACACATTAGATGTTAAGTCCTCTATGGATGGTTATTTACGAGGAAACATGATTTTCATCCATAAAATGGTTCAATTTGAAGGGATGCATGTAGTAGGATATGCACACTTCCATAAATCTATGGGATACACTTGAGAGTAGCATCTAAGAGGGAACATTGAAATTTTGTGAAGAGGGCACAATGAAATCATGTGGCGAGGGTGAAATGAAACCGTATAAAGAGGGTGAACTAATACCCTGTGGAGAGGGAACACCGAAATCCTATGGAGAGGGCACATTGAAACCCCGTGAAGAGGACACACTTAAAACCTGTGAAGAGGGCACACTAAATCCATGTGAAGAGGGCACAACGATGCCCTGTGAAGAGAGCGCACTAGAAAACCCTAAAAAGGGATTGTAGAGAAACTTTTAGGAGGGCATACTAAAACCCTTTAATGAGAATTGAGATCAAACAACATGAACAGAAAGAAAAAAAAAATCATGAACTTGTTGGTTGATTTTACATCTAATTCTTAATGTCAAGAAAAATCTTGTTGAGATATATGATTTGATACCAATTGATATGCATACTAATTTGAAGAATCACAGAATAAATCCTAGTATGTAGTGAAGAAGAGAGATTAGAAATCATAGAAAAATGGAAAATAGAGCATACATGATAATAGAGAGAGAGAGATTGGAACAAAAAATGACCAACAAATCTATTGAGAGAGAGAGGAGCACCCTGTATCTGCAAGGTAGCTTTTTCCTTCTCTTTTATTAACTAGTTACAATATAAGTTGTTGTAGATAACTTAATTTCTTATCATTTAATTTTGGAATGCATGTTTATAATAGAAGTTTTTGTAGCTAACTATATTACTAAACATTTACTTATGGAACACCTATTTACAATAGAAATTGATGTAGCGAAATAATTTCTAAGCATATATTTATGTAGTGCCTTCCTCATAATGAGTGGCCAAGGAAGGGGTGTTCCCTTTCTAGTGGCCCAAACAAGATCAAATATGGATGGAAAACGTATTGTTAACATGTAAGAGAATATGCATCTAACCATTTTAACTAAAAGATGAAATAAGAAAAAAATATAGCTACTCAATGGGCAACACATGGAAATAAAAAAATTGATATGATCCTTAAAGAGGTGGAGGAAGCCCTATAATTACTATACAATAGTGATGGTTTTGGATATTTGAACGAGGACCATAAATTGGAGGTTAATTTCTTGGAAGATAAAAATACAAACACACTATTGAAAAAAAGAGAAAGAATTGAGGCTTAAGACCAGACCCTCATGGGTTACAACAAGGTGATGAAAATACCAAGTTTTTTCATATATCTACAAACTATAAGAAAAACATAATTTTAGTTTGGAAAATTAACAAATTAGATGGTAGGTGGAGGATTCAATTAATTCTCAACCCTTTTCAAAGGGGAAACTTGGAATAAATTTTTTGAGGTAATCATGTTATCAAACGCCTTTCCTAGCTTTGTCAATCATGTGGAAAATCAAGAGTTGATGAAAGAGGTTGGGAAAATAATAATTGAAACAGATTTTACAAACGTTTCTAAATAAAAAAATTCCATTCTCGGATGGCTCCCAATAAAATTTGTCTTAGATTTTTCTGATTTCATAGAAGAAGACTTAAGAAGTGTGTTAGAGGCTAGAAGAACCATAGAAAAAATGATTAGATCTTATAACACAATCTTTATAGAATTGATCCCTAAGGAGGACAATTTGACAACCCATGAAAATTTTAGATGTATATCATTATACAAGTGCATCTATAAAATCATCTCTAAGTTTATTGATAGAATATTGAAATGTGTTTTATAAAAAAAAATTATAGAGAAATTTTTAGGATTTTAGAGTGAAGAAAATTCCATGAGGTAGTTGGGATCACATAAGAAATATTTCATTCAGTAAATTGTAGGAATCAAATATCGATAATAATTAAAGTGGAACTCTCCAAAGGGTATGATAAGGTAAGTAAGATTTCTTTCATCACTTTGTGGTTTGGGTGATGCGCTACATTACTTTAGTATATATTTTTATCTTAATTAATGGGGAATCATTCACTCCCCATTCTATAAACTAGAAAGGGGTATTATACAAGGGTTCCCCTATCCCCATCCCTTTCATTTTAGTTATTGGGGAGTTGAGTAGGTTAATAATTTAATATTATTTATAAAATGGTACATTCAAAGCGTTAAACATTGAATGGACTTTAACATCACACATTTTTTTTTGTTTATGAATGTTTTTTTTGGGTGTGTTCAAGCACAAGAAGGGTAATTGATATGATAAAAGGTATATTTTATTTATTCTTTAAAACAATAAGTATTATTATAAACCATGGAAAATATGCTCTATCGTTGTGAAGGGTAATTGATATGATAAAAGGTATATTTTATTTATTCTTTAAAACAATAAGTATTATTATAAACCATGGAAAATATGCTCTATCGTTGTGGGGTGTAATTAAGAAGGAAAATAATTATTTAACTCAATTGTTTTTATACAAGAATATGTTACAGAGCCCTTGTTCAGGAATGGAGGGAGGGACAACATGTATCATGCCAGAGAATCATCTAAAGATTAATAATCCCTTAAAAAAAATTGTTCTTGATTTTAATCAATAGGGATTCCACCTAGGATGTAGTGCTACAAAAAAAAACTTCAATGGACCAGGTTGATGTAGGTTATGTCAACAAATAGAAAAAAACATTGTACATTTAAGTATGGAATTTCCCTATACAAAAGAAGTATGAAAAGAGGTGGAAAGTGTGTGAGGATTAATAAATTCTTGAAGGTGAAGACATAGAAGAAGCATTTAGATCATGCTATGTGAAAATGAATATAAGTAATAGCAGGGCCCTTCCTCTTATAATACCTTGGAGAGTATGGTTAGCAAATAACCTAAAACTCTTCGAAGGAAAGGAGAGTTTACAACTTGAATACATTTTCGAAGCACTAAACATATTAAATTATTACCAATAAGACCAAGATAAAAAAAAATAGAAATGAGATGAAATGAGTGGTAATAAAAAAGGATTTCCAATGGGCATACCTTGAAGGTGCCTCACAAGGAATCCATCCTAAGAGAGGATAAGGGAGAATTTTAGATTTATCTAAAAATCATCACATTTCTTTGAAACATGGATAGAATATAAAGCAATAATTACTACTTGATGGCTCTCAAATTAGTTTTGAGTCTACCTAAAGATTTTGGTATATCATAAATTCAAATAGTTGGTGACTCACTCCACATGATTCAATGGTGGTGAAGGAAAACAACCAAGGACAATTTCATTTTACAACCATTGTATGTTTATGTGTAACATAGGTGACAAGTTTCTCACATATCTCTTTATGTCACATATATGGGGATAAAGACAATATATAGGATGGACTATCAAAATATGGATTATGAATCGAGTGAGGAACTTGGATTATATCCACACTTGAGGATGGACACAACTAAATATACTCATAAATCTTGACTCTAATTTTATACGATTACATATTTTTGTTTAAGAGAGAGGAAATCTTCATGTTTTGACTTTGAATGATCTAATGTATAATTTTTTTTGAGATGGGAAAGAGACATAATATTATTGTTATAGTTTTATGTTATGTATATAATTTTATTTTTTTTGTGGAATACCTTTAGTGCACTCTTGAATGCTTTTGGCATATAGATATGCAGTTCTATTTGTATCTAATAAAAAAAAATTGCGAAAAAATTACTAGCATATCATCTTAAAAAAATTCATATAATTTTTAATATTTTTAATTAGCTAAAATGTATGCTAGTTTAGAGTAAATATGAATAATAAATAACATAAAAGAGATAAAGTTTATTTGGTCTAGATTGAGTGGTTAGGAGGAATGATTTTTATCCTTTCCACCAAGGGAAACACCAAATTGGTGTATGAAATCTTCTTAGCCATTTAACTAATAAAATCTAAGGACATATACATACCCGACCCCTATTATTAATAAAAAAATTAATATAAACATAAATAAAAACTAAAAAATAATAAAAATGTATTAACATAAAAAGAATAAAAACTATTAAA
>ML778273.1:780331-822185 GCA_009831015.1 Picea engelmannii | reverse complement strand
ATATATATATATATATATATATATATATATATATATATATATTTAAAGATACTAGAGACACCATAAGAGAGTTACAAAACTAGACCATAACCCAAACGAAAGAATGCTAAAAGTTGTATATTTCCCTTGACCTTAATACTTTACATATTCAAAGTCTATAACGAAGACCGAGGTCGTGAAATTTAAAATTATATAAAAAAAATACAATTCAAAGTCTTTTATTATGGCTTGTGATTTTAGAACGCTTTTTCTATTTTCTAACATTTTTTAGCTTCCAAATAATACTATAATGAAATTAAAGTAATTTCTTGCCTTTTTAAGGCTAGATATATTAACCATCAACATTATAACATTTTTATTTTTTTAAATAATAAATTTATATAATTAAATATTAAATATTTTAAAAAATATATTAAAAATATTAAATAATTATGAATAAATTGTATATATTATTCAATAATCATAATCATGTTTTTTAAATTACTATATATTACTCAATAATTATGTTTTTTAAATTGTTATATAAAAAAGTGAAATTCAATTTTACATTTATTATGAATACAAATAAAATATTATAATAATAATGTTTTTCAAATATTATAATTATGAATAAATTCGATATATTACTTAATAATCGTAATCATGTTTTTCAAATGGTCACTTAGTAATTATGTTTTTTAAATTGTTCAATAAAAACGTGAAATTCAATTTTGCTTTTATTAAATTGAATTTATAAATTTTTTAAAATTTAATTTTGTTATTGTTTTTTAAATATAATTATTTTAATTAAATTTGTATTTTGTGTATTGTTTTGACAGTATGACCAAAATATTGGAGAAGTATAAAAAAGTCTCAAATACAATACCAAATGGAAGTAAAGATACACAGGTAACATTTATGTTCCAAATAGAATATGATAAATGCAATGCATTTATTTTTAGTATCTAGAATTGGATACCGACAAGGATTGTATTTTTAGCATCTAGAATTTGATACGGACAGTGATTATATTTCAATTATAGATAATGATTCATTTAAATTTTATTTTAAAATAGTATATTTTTAAATTTTTAATTATAGTTATTTATAAATAATATTATTTTTCATTTTTTAAATGAAAATAATATTTTATGACATATAAAAATAGAAATTTAAAAAAATAATAATTACAATTTTAATGTTTATTTTTAAATATTTAAATTTTTTTATTTAAATATAAATATATTTGTTTATAAAAAAATGGGCAGATATCTTTTTTATGAAATAATAAACAATTTAAAAATACTATAATGTCAATTTTATACTTCCCCTAGCCATCTTAGATTACTGCGAGCTAAGTAGTAGAAAAACCACTATAATTTTGTTCTAGTTTCTGAACCAAATAATGATTCACTTCCTCACTTTCTCAGCGTACTTCGGGACCAACCCCCTGCTTAACGGTGATCACACACAGACGTCGGTATTCCTTGACATTTTTCAGGCTATAAATCTTAATGATATAATGAAATTAAGACTTAAAATAAAATAATACTAAATTAAATATTTTAATATAAAAATGAATGTTAAATAATAAAATTAATATTAATAAGGTTTAGTTTATATATTTTATTGTTAAGAATGTGTGTCTTCTCTTTTGTCTTAGGAAGTTATAATTTTAAATTTAAAGGAAGTAGGACGTGTATACTTTTATAGATTTTAGTAGTTAAATCATTACAATGAAGGTATCTTTTATCCTATAAAGAAGAAAGTTTCATAGACTAATTTGGTATCTTTAATAGTAATGATTTTAAAATTAAATTATTATTATTATTATGTAATTTTCATTTTTTTTTTAATTTTATTATATTTTTATAAATTGATTAGTAGGAAATGTTGATTATATAATTTAATGAATAGTTAAAAAATATTAAATATTAAATTTTTTTACTATAAAATTGATTAATTTAAATAATATTATTCTTTGTCGTCAATTTATTTTATAATTTAAAATATATCTTTTATTTAATGGATTAGATCTTAAAATTTATTCTTCAAACTAGTAAAGCATTTTTAAAATTATAATGTTTATTTTTAAATTAATTTATCGAATAGAATAATTTTCAATATATTGTGAAACAATATGTTTATTTTATTGCATTTTTAAAATTATAGTGATTATTTTTTAAATAATTTTTGAAATTTCATGGAATAGAATAATTTTCAATATGTTGTGAAACAATGATATTATTAAGACTCGAGATATCTTTATAAAATAAAAATTGTATTCTCCACTTTGATTAAAATTATGTTTATTTTATTTTTAATAAATAAAGGAAAAATTGTATTCTCCACTTTGATTAAAATTATGTTAATTTTTATTAAATAAAAGAAAAATTATATTTTTACCTTTGGATTAATATTATGTTAATATTGCCCAAAGGAGGTGGATCCAATGGTGGAAAGCGAGGAGTTTTTCACTATTGGGCAAGGTTCAATTCTCGTGAGGGCTTTACCTGGAGCTATGGGGACACCTTGAGGTAGTGGTCGAACATGTGGTTGCACCCAGAGATACTATAATAAATAGTATCGTGACCCGTGCACACATAAGTGGATCAAAGCCCACCCCCATGTCCTTCAACTTTTCTCCCCGAATGGGGTGTCACAAGGGATATCGTGGCAGTTGGCGGTTGAGGGTACTGGGCGCCGTGGTATGGACACGCATGCCAGGCATGTGCAATGGCCAGTCACCCCACCGGGTATTTATTCGCTTAAATATTGATATGAAGTGCATTTATGCAGGAGTCCTTTCGCTGCAAGTTCAAATGTGTTGGGCTATAATGGCGATGGTTATGTTATTCGGGCTCATTCCGCCAAAGCTAGACAGTCACCCTGCTTGTCTCCTCTGGTGCGAGCACGAGCCCCTCTCCCCCCGGTACTCTTCGACCTTCGCTCTCTCTGCACTTCTTATCGACTGCTCCATGACGAGGCCACGAGGCAAACCACGGCGAGGAGCACCGTGGAAGCCTCGACGACCTTCGCTCTCTCCACCAGATACTTCCTCCGGCGATTCTCAGCCCAGTCTTCAAACAATTTCATCCCCTGTAAATTTGCAGCCTCCGCAATTTGGCTCCATGGCCATCATCCCAAATACTTCAATTACTTTGCATCGGCTTCTCCCCGACCCCGGACCATCCGAACCTCCCGCCAGCAACTTGGGCCATGGCCAAGCCTCTCAGAGACATTCAAGTCCACTAGCAACAGGTAGCCCAGCTCCCTTTGACAAAGCTCAACTCAGGGACAACTTAGCCACTATGTACACCCTGGTATTTGAGCTGTGGCAGGAGGTTGCAGACTTGCACTTTCGGGTGGAGGTCACGGAGATTAAGGTGGTCGACTGTCTCCAAATTCTGGCATCCTTGCGCGATGCCTTGTTCCCAAATTCTGACGCAGAAGCCGAAGATGAAGACCCCGAAGTCGAGGGAGATGGCGTTCCGCATCCTGAGACGAGCACACCAGGCAAGCGCAAGGAGGAGGAGATGCATGAGGACAGTGCCACTGCAGCTGAGCGCAATCAGGAGCAAGACAAGCCTAGGTACTATGAGCCTGGACCTGCGGATCCTCCGGCCACTTGGCTCACCTACAAGCCAGGTGTATAGGCTTACTTTGCTTAGTTTCCAGGTGTCTAAATGTCTAGGTCCAATAGGTATGCAAAAGACAAGTTATGCTCTCTTTATTTTGCTTATGTCTTAATAGCCCAATTTTAACGGGTCCGCTGGACTGGTTTCCTCCGAGATGGGGCAGTCCAGTAACTGCGGCCCGTATGACTTGGCAATGTTAAACTGGTTTTTTGGAAGCTTCTAATATAGTAATACTTTTATTTACAAAAAAAAAATATTATGTTAATATTTTTTATTTGATTTATTTTTAATAAATAAAATGAAAAATTATATTCTATACTTTAGATTTAAATTATGCTAATTTTTTTTTTAATCTTGAGGAAAGGTATAAAGGTATAAGTTATACTTATCATCATTATAAAATAAAATTAATATATATATATATATATATAAATATAATTTAAGGTTTGATTAATTTGGAAAGAGGAATAAATGGTTATGAACATTTGTTTTTTATTAAGAATGTTGGAGATTCAAATCAAGAGGGGGTTAGTGTATTTAAACTTCTCTAGATTAGCGATGAAATCTTTGGTGAGGTTCCCTTGCCCCATAAACATTGGGGTCCCATACATCAATTGGTTGTTTGGCTTGATCATGACCTTAATTGTTATTGTTATTATTATTATTATTTGATAAATAAAGTGATAAGATTTTTTTTTTAGAAATAATGATAGTATTAATTAAAAAGAAGAAAAATAATTATATTAAATATTAAATAAGGAAAGAATAATATTTTTTTTGTTTGCTAGTTTGTGCGTGACCTGAGCCACACCAACCCTTAACATGGCTGATTTCTAATGTTGACTTCAACATCACAAAGTGTCTTACACCTCGGGGACAAGAAAAGAATAATATTAAAAAATATGAAAAAAAGTGTTTTCTATCTTTAATTAATTATCTTAATATTCTCTTTCTTAATTAATATTACTTTATTTTATTCTTTACAAATTTATAGTGAAATCTTCTATGGGGATTTTGATAAACTGTAAAAACATAAAATATTCAAAACATATATGATTAGAATAAAAAATTTACACTATAATAATGTTGAGTGGAAAAGATTTTTCTATAGTCTGGTGTAACAGAAATGTTTAATTCCTTTAGTGCTCAACATGGAGTTCAAACATGAGATTTAAAAAAATATTTCAATGTCAACCTAAATAAAGTATTTCAATCTCATTCTTAAGTAAAATAATTCTATATCAATTATTATTTTATTGCTAAGTGTTTTCTACTCGCCATAAGAGAGATGTGTAATTCCTTCAATGCTTTCACAAGTAGAATTTTAAAAGTATCAATAAAAAAAGAATTTTAATGTGGGCCATAAATAATATATTTAAATGTCCACCTATTTCTACACACACATAAAGCAATTGAGAGTAAAAGAGTTGTATTGTTCAAAAAGACACATTATACAATGGAGTATGAATATTTGTGATTGCTTGTGTGCTGAACATGGGGTTGACACCACATTTCAAAAAATATTTTAATATCCACCTTAACTAAAATGATTTTATATCATATCAACTTTATTCTTTTGATAGGTGCTTTCTACTTCTCTACATTCTCCATATGGTGAAGATGCGTAATTCTTTCAGTACTTAATAAGGAGTTAACAAATGTCATCTAAAACAAATATTGATAAAAATTAAAATATTTCAATATAAATTTTATATATATAAAACAATTGAAAATATAAACACTCGTATGCTTTAAACATTTGAATGGTGTGTTGAGTATGAGGGAGATGNTATATATATATATATATATATATATATATATATATATATATATATATGCAATTTAGATTGTCTTAACTCGATATCTATCATACATGAAGAGAAATCAAATCTTTTGAAATATAAACTTTTTTCTAAAATATAAAATTTGAGAAAATCTTTGAATCTTGATTAATTAGATATATGTGTAGATATGAGAAATCAGGATTTAAAATAAATCTAAGTTGTTAATAATCTAAACCTTTAATATAATATCATATGATACAAAGATAGGATACTAGATTATTATAGATACTAAAAGAATATTATGAATTATGATATATAGAATTAGCATATAACTATAAGTGTCTTTTCAAAAAAATTCCTACAAAGATTCTTAACTTCTTACCTAAACAAAGATTCTTAACTAAACAAGTTATCTCTACCTTTTTAGAAATTCGGTATAACGTGCAATTTTATATCTCCCTCATATGTCTAACATCGTTGAGTTATAATATTTCATAACTCTCATTGTTAAAGAAAAATGACAACCCATTTTTGCTTTAGCCTTGCTATAAAAAATACAATACAGAGATAAAATGCTCTCCTCGGCCTCATACACGAAACTTTTTGTTATGCACCTTGGCGATCATGCGACATTGTATCGTTGTTGGTGCAAGTGCGTGTCCAACTTGTGACTATTGGTAAGAAAACTACACCTCCTTGTCTAAAGTTTTCCCCTATCTTTTTTTAGAATATAAGCGTTAAGTGCCCTGAAGATCATAAAAACTATGCCAAACCGTGTTTTTAATACTTGGCCAAAACACATAAACTAGTGAACATCTCACTAAAGAAACACACTAGAAGACAAGTGGTTAGGGACTCAAATCAAATGTCTTGGATTTTTATTACATAATCAGAGTAGAATGAGGGGGATCTCAAAGATTTTGAAACACTATTACAGTATCACCAATCAACTAGAGCACAATTGACCATATGTATCCTTGTTGCATAAAACCTTGAAGCATCCCATGATGTTTCCTCCTGCAAGTCCCCTTCTTTAACTATTTAGCTACTACAAAAAATATTCAACCACAAAGACTTTTCCTTTGTACTTATCTTTTTCCTTGGATTAGTTGCATATTGGTCCATGCCTTTCTTTTATGCTTTCCAAATACTCCCCAATTCATGGATGTGTGAATGCCCTCAAAATACTAAGTTGACCAAAATCAACAAATTGTTTTTTTTCCATTGCAATAGTTCCATGAAGAAGGGGAAAATTTTACATGCACCCCTTAACTTCATCAAGCTTCCAACCACCCAACTTCCTTGGTTTCTCTTGGTTTCATTGCATAACTTGGTCACAATATTTGTCATAGCTAATTCCCTTGGTCACAACTTTGTCCAACGTGCCTTCTCTATCCTAGTGGTTTCCACCTTCCCCTGTTGTATGTGCACCTTTGTGGGATAGCGAGGCCTGCCACAACACGAGTCCACTACATGTTGCAACTTTTCACTTGTAACTCTACTAACCCATATGAACCAATGATCCCTCTTTTTTCCAAGGCTATCTACAGATATTGTTAATGGGCATGAAACTCACTAGTTTGCATCCATTGCATCCTTTTCCGAACCACCGAAGGAGTCATGAAGGAGTGCTTGATGCCTACCTCAAGGCATGAAAATTACATCCTCCCCAACTTAAATGCATTTTCTTCACTAACAACTCTCCAAGAAATTCTATGATGCTTGGAATATTGTTGTTCAAACTTACACACCCATGACTAACTTCCTCAACCTTTTTACAATGTCTCTATAAAAACATCATCCCAATATATCTTCCTCATCCTTTTTACATCGTGCAATGCTTCATGGACTTCACCTTTCTACACCCAAGTTACAACTACAACTTTCCAAAGATCCCAACCTACGAGGGAATTTTGTATATGCAATACTACCACCCTTGCACCCAAATTTGTTTTTGGTTACTCTATCTCCATAGAAATATGGCAGGTGAATGAAGGTCACATTGTTCCCTATACCTTAAACTATTACTTAGTGAATTTTCCAAAGAACCTTCTCCAAGGTTCCTAATCCTCCAATTCCTTCTTCTATGAAGTGAGCCACCTTCTGTCTTCCCACCAATTCAAAATGCGAAGGAGAGTGGATACCAAGGCCACAACCTTCAAATTTCCTAAACTAAATTTCATTTCCCAGACCTTCTAAACAACATGAATCACCATACGTCCTGCTTAAGTACATTAACAAAGGCATGTTTATGCCAATCACAACATTGCCTTTAGATAACAACCTCTGTATCTGTCGATTATCTTGCCAACTTTATTTCCCAAATTCACCCAAGGATTGTATTTCTTATTCCTTGTCTATCAAGTACCAAGGTTTGAAAGCTACTTCTTTGTCACCTTATTCAGTGGCCAAGTATGATTTGTGCAAGATGATAACATATAGGAAGTTTTTTGTTTCCTTCACTCAACTTACTGCCAATCTCCCCATACTAATTTTTGAACATTTCATATCCGTCTTTCGTTTGTTTGGTGTTTCAATGGACCATTCCTTCTCCCATATGTTCAAAATTATGTCCACCACTTCTGCAATTGCAGTCACCAATGTCTCCAACCTAGAAAATCTTCCTTCCAATGCTTTCCCTACCCCATCATCCACCAATGGCTTAAGTGAACTTCAATATGAAGTTTCTAGTTTATCTCCATGCCCAAAGTCCTCAATATTATTATCGTAATGTGGTGCAACTCCTTGATGTTTGATTGCCATCACACTCAAGGAAATCATCCTAGCGATTCTTCCAAGCCACCTCCTTACTATCAGAATGACATACTACTTTTGGTCTGTGAATATTACCAAACTATCCAAGTGAGGAATCGGTTTTCCTACATCGTCCTCATGAAATATTTCCTAAGAACAAACTCAAAATCATCCATGAAAACCACTATGAAGTTAACATCTCCACTCCACTCAAAAAGATTCATGGTGACCCACTTCAAAAGTAAAACAACTCTTTCCACTTTTGTGTTTACTACTTTGAAGGAGGATTCATGATACTTAATATGTAATATGATCCTTGATGCAACTTCTTGCTTCATGAAATTGTGGGTTACACCATTGTCAACCATTGCAATTGTTTTCTAACCATTCAACTCTTCCTGAAAATACATAAGTCTTGTGAATTATTACTCTTGGTTTGCCAAGGGTTTCTCTTCCTTGACCACATTCAAAGCTTGCAAGACACCCATTGAATGTTTCTATGATTGCTATTCCACAACATTCAATTTTTTTTATTGCTTCAATGGAAAATTTATTAAATAATGGTATTTATCACAAATCCGGCATACAATTGAGTTACCTATAGTCTTCTCTTTGGATGCAATTGGCTACGTCTCCTTGAAAGACTTCACATATGTCCTCCCTTCTCCTTTTTTCTTTAATTTGCTTGACTTATTCTTTTTTGCAGTGCCTTCATCTTACTCCTAACTTTTTCTAGACTTAGTCTTGCACTCAACCATTTTTTCAATTATGGTGATGAATGTAGAAAGGAATTTCACATTTTGGTGTCACAATTCACTCTACACCTAGTGTTATAAACCCTTCATAAAATGTAACAACCAATCTTTTTCATTCATCTCCTTGATCTCTAACATGAGACCAATGAATGCCTTGATGTACTCTTGGCTCCTGCCCATAATCCTAAGGTTCATCATCTCATTTATTAAAATATAAGACAAGATCCTTGGCCTAAAATGAACCTTTAAGGATTATTTCATCTCTAGCCAATTGTTGATCTGCATAACATTGTAACTTGCTACCAACTCCTCCACGGGAGCATTTTGATACCCTTTAAGAACATGGTTGTTGCATTCACATTGGTATTATCTGAACTTCCATTAATTTGCTCAAGATATTTTTAAATGTACCAACACAAGTTATGAAGCATATTGGCATCATGAGTCATATCATATGGTTATGGATCCTTTATATTGATTTACAAAAATCCTAATGAACCACATACAATGGAAATAATTTGTTTTAGCAGGTTGATGATGCCCTCTTGATATTTGAACTCGATTGCAATAGACTACAATAGATCTTCCAACATATTCAAATTCCCATCAACATCACTTCCTGATGAAGTGGTCATCAAGTTCATCATTTCTTGGCACTCCTTCATAGCATTACTAAAACTTAGATGCATGTGGTTCATCTCTTCTTCCAAAGAAGTTGTCCTGTTCCCATGTCTAAAAATAGAGGTCATCATCTCCTTGACTGACTGACTTCTCCAAGACTGTAACCTTTGTATCCATCCTTGGAGTTTTAGATATTGACTCTCCATCATTGTCTTCTTGATGTGAGGTATTCTTAGCATCAACTAATTCTTCCATGAAGGATTTTATGAAATTTGTCAGTTTACGTGATTGACCACCACTTTAGTTCCAAAACTTTGAAACAACAACGTGAGAATTCACTTATCTATGAACCAAATAGTATTGCGTCCCTGCTATCCAGTGTGATGATCCATTTTGGTCACCTATCTCTAGGCCACTCCTTGCAACCCCACAATCATAACCCAAGTCGATGTGAAGAGCTCCAAAATAACTCAAGGGATTCACAAGCAACTTTTCCTTCAGAACAATCGATGAAAGACAATGTTCAATCTCGAATAAAAAATATTAGAAACCTAATGTTCACCTCTACCTTGTGCACAAAAACTTACGTTCTATCATATTGACAATTGTGTGCCATTGACTTGTAGTCATCACAGGGGATTGGGCAATGCACGACTACTAGAAAACACACTATGCCTCCTCATCTAAAAGTTGCCCGTCTCTCTAGTACCTTAGACTAGAAATGTTAATTCACCCAAATACCTTAACAATTATACCAAAAATGGTTTTCAATACTTAGCCAAAATTCTTAAACCAATGAACATTGGACTAAAGAAACAAAACAAGACACAAGTAGGTAGGAACCGAATTTAGGTTCCTTAGGCTTTTATTAGGGAAGAATTACAATAAGTGTAAAATGAGGGGGAGCTTGGAAAATATCAGAACTCTTTTATAACATCAATAATCAACTATCTAGCACAACCACCCAGATGTCTCCTTGCTGCATAAAAAGCTTGAAGCACCCTATGATCCTACCTCCTATAGGTCTCATTTTGCAAATCAAAAGCATCTGCAACAACTCTTCAATCACAAATCCTTTTACCTTGTACTTATGTCTCCACTCAAAATGATTGCATACTGTCTCATGCCCTTCTTTTATACATGTTGAATCTTCTAATCGAATCCACAATTCATGATTCATCGCATTCAACGATGATTTTAAAGATGGAAATTTATTTTAAAATTTAGAAACCTTGGCGAATCTTACTAATCCTTCATATGCCTACTATAAATGTTTAGCGATATTTTTGTAAAAGTTTTCAAATTTCTAAGGATTTTATATAGTTTTTATAAAATTTTGGCGTTTTTTAAGGTAAAATATTTTTATCCTATAGAATTTGGGCGAATCGTTTTTAAAATAGCGAATCTTGTTTTTGGAAGAACCATGGAAAATTAGCCCATGAGCAAAATTTAGCCCCTAAAATAATCCATGGTCGCATTCCCTCCAAATCCTAAGTGGACCCAATCCAACAACTTGGTCTTTGTATGTTGTAACCATTTCGTGAAGATGGGGAAAATTATATGCATGTCCCATAACTTGGGCAACTGTCTAACCACCAACCTCCCTAGTCACTATCGGTGGCATCCCATAACATGGTTGAAATATTTGTCACAACGTATTCCCTTGGTCCTAAATATGTCTGGTGTGCCTAATCTATCCCGGTGGTAACCATTTAAATCTGTTGTGCACATTCCTGTGTCGGACCTGTAGGCCTACCATAGCACAGGTCCATTCCTATTGCAACTTTCCACTTGCAACTCTATTCATCAATATGAACCAATGTGCCCTCTTTCTTCCAATGCCATCTAAGGATAGTGCCGATGAACATGCAACTCATCGATTTGCATCCATTGCACGCTCATTCGAACCACAAAGAAACCATGTCGAGGTGCCCAATTCCTACTACAAGACATGAAAACTATAACATCTCTCTACAAAACCTTTATTTTATTAAGAATAAGTAATAAGGAAACACTACAATTATATAGTGAAATCTAGTTATTATAAATGATTATGCCTTAATACCCACACTTTAAAAGGCTTTAATTTGTATTATATAAGTTATAATATTAGTACCATAAATCCTTCACCTAATTTAAACCTACACTAAGTTTCGTCAACCCATTATCAAACTCCATTGTACTCTAATTTAAAAAGAAAATGCTTCATTAAACCTAAATAAATTATTTTCAAAATTATTAAATATGATTTTAAATTGTAATTAAATATTAGATATAAAATTAGTAATCAATATCTTAGATTCTCCTTCGATACTGAAATAATTTTCTAATTCTATGTCTATCTACAATAGTTTTCTCAGTCATACTTTTTACAAAGTTAATTTACGTTGTCTTACATTTTAGGTTAAAATCATCCTAATTACCATTCACACATAACATTTCCATTATGTACATTTCCTAGGGGTAGGATCCCTCTAGAGGCACCGTCAAAATTCAAATTATAAAAAGGGACAAATAGAATATAATTGTGTATCCGATAATTATCATGATTTCTATGGAGAAGATATGTTATATTAAACTTAGGTATAATAATCACCATATTATCTTGTGATATAGTGCATTTAATTATCCAATTCCCCAGTTCACATACTACGTGATGAAATAGATGATAGGCGAGTCTAGTGGTTTAGAATCTTTCAAGTGCATGCCACATTGACATGGGACATGGGTTTATGAAACCATTTTTAGTAATTGTGAATTGAATTGTAGTTTTTTTCATAGTCATACTTTTTACAAAATTATTTTATATTTTCTTACATTTTAGCTTAAAATCATCCTAAATACCATTCACAAATGATATTTCCATTATCTACATTCTTAGAGGTAGGTTCCCTCTAGAGGCGCCATCAAAATTCAAATTATAAAAAAGGACAAATAGAATATAATTGTGTATCCGATAAATATCATGATTTCTATGAAAAAGATATGTTATAGTAAACTTAGGTATAAGAATCACCGTATTATCTTGTGATATAGTGCATTTAATTATCGAATACACCAGTTCACACATTATGTGATGAGATAGACGATAGGCGAGTCTAGTGGTTTAGAATCTTTCAAGTGTATTTCACATTCACGTGGGTTTATGAAACCATTTTTACTAATTGTGAATTTTTATTAATTGTGAATTGAATCGGGACATGGGTTTATGAAATCATTGGGTCTTCTCCAAACTGGTAATTGGTATTCGTAGTATAATGGTTATTTTTTTTGCGAACGATAAAGTTTTCAAAGCCATTGTGTAATTGAATCTTTCATTTCTAAATTATGCTAAATAATAATAGCATATGTTTTTAAAAAGTCTCTAAACACTTTCTTAATCATTAAAAAATTTCATCTACGGCCTACAATATGAAATTTGATAATTCTAAAGTTTTCCAAGCCATTTTCTAGTTGAATCACTAATACTTTCAAATTGACCAGGAAAGCAAACTGCTAACCGACCTAGCAAAAAATAATATTGATCTTCCTCCACAAATTTCAAATAGAAATAATCCAAAGTTGTAACACCCCCATTTTAAAAACCCAAACTAGTGATCTATATTGTAAATATAACATGTGGTCGAGAGAAAACAATGTATATTGTAAATTGTGATGTATGGCCGAGAAACAATATGTAAACAATCTAAATTAAAATATAATGAATAAAATGTATCGATGGATGTAGATGAATACAGATGGATATTTGGGGCTAAGTATCCACAAGAGAGGGTAGGGGTCCAAGGGGGAGAGTTACCCATATCTATTAAACCAAAACCCATTTCCTATTTTTCTTTAAATTATCCTTGCCATGAACCTTTCATTAGTTGTTGAGTGTTCTAAAGATCAATCATTGAATTCATGTAAGAGGGTTGGTGTGAGAGTCACTTCTCATTAATTTTGAGAGCATGGGGGCTTAGTACAATCATCTTGGGGAAGAGTGCAAGTCAAGCAATAAAGAGAAAGAGAGGAAATTTGTATGGGTAGGGGACCAGAATTAAGCATTCACATTTTTAGCATAGAGAGTTGATTTTACATGGAGTTTTATGGCCAACAATGGAGTTCTGCGTGTGATACCTTGTAGGAAGTTGTAGTGAACATGTTTGGTTGTTGTTTCGAGCTATAATTTCATGGAGAAAGTGGTTGTGTGCCTAGGAGCAATGAGGTGTTTGAAATTCATCCAAGAGGCATGTGTTTGGCTACTAGAAAAAATTGTGTTGCAAATGTGAAATTACTTAATTCCCAACAAGTACAATTCATGTCCAACCTATGTTGGAATCCCTAAAGGGGAGTGGAAAGGCCTGAGGGACCATGGGAAGTGAAAGGGGATTCCATCTCTTGGGTTGTGGGGGTTGAGGGGAAGAGTGTCGATGGAATAAAATTAGTTATGAGTTTGATTGTTGAGAAGGAGACATTAGCTAGCCTTAGGGACCACTATCTCTTATGGATTTGTATACCTAGCTCGGGGGTGTCTTACTATTGAAAACTAGAGAAGTAAGGCTAAGGTTGGGAGGAATGTCCATCCTCTACAGTGGGTTCCACATTTCATTAAGATAAGTGTTCTTATGTGTTATGTTTATTCATGCTAATTGCCGAGACAATTGTTGTGCAATTTATTGCGAGTTATATTTGGTTATTGTTGCTTGTTGTGAGCAAAATGATGCATTTAAATCCATATTTATGTGGTTGAATATTGGTGTATGTTATTTAGTTGTTCTATGCATTGTCAACCAATTATATTTATGTTTTTGAAAAGCATAGAAAGTTACATGTAAACAAATGTAATGTTGAGTATTATTTCCATGTATATATTTAGTAACGTAAATTTTTAATAAGTCATTTTAGTAGTGACATGACCCAGTTGGGGGATGGGTACGTTACAAAGTGGTATCAGAGCTATTAGTTCAACAATGGACCCATATGGGCCAAAAACTAGTGGAAATTTGGATAAATTCACTATTACAAACTTTGATCTGAGTGAATTGGAAAAAACCGTGGAAAACCATATTGAAAATCCCCAATTTATTGGGAGAAATCGAGACTTGTTTCCTAGAATTGTATGATACATATTAATGGTGTCAAATGGCCATATTGGAGAGTTAAATTTGACCTCCAAGGTTGAATTTTATGTTTTCATGGAGGCCGACGAAGCTGATATTTTTTAAAGAATTGATGACTAAGATCACTTTTGATCTTATGATCAACGAACCAGATTCGTTTTAATAAATATAAAAATTCCTAAGAATTTTGAAGATTTGCAAGGTTTCCATACCGATGGCTCATATTCACTTCAATAGTTAGAAGTTAAAGGATATCTACGTTCCATATTCACTTGGATTTTAATCTAAATCTACTATTTTTTGAACTTCTCCAACTGAATTCATTGATGTTCGTTGGTCAAATCGATAAGATTTGTGGGGAGTTTTAAGTTTACCGATAGAACTCACTGATGGTCGATGGTCGAATTGATGAGTTGGGAGATGAGTGGCTTCATCCAAAAGGAATCTCCAATCACCGATGATAGATGGTTGGGGATCAATAGATTTTGGCCAAAAATTTTAAGTGTCAGAGAAAGTTATCCAATGAGCTAAATGGTTCAAAAAATGGAGCTCGTACGAGGAAGTTATAGCCAAAACAATGAGGATAAAATTTTGGCACCAAAGTTACTTCTATAGGGCATAACTGCATGCTCAAAAGTTTTTTGGGGTCATAGGAGAATTCGATGGAAAGGTTATCACCCATATAATCCAGTGGGGAAATTATATTTTGGTTATAGCACCTGAAAATGTGTTAGGAGTGAAATAAGGCACTTGTAGCATATAGGGATACATTGGGTAAAAAATTCAAAACTTCTTCAAACCATAACTTTCATATCATACTTCAAATTTGGGAAAACAAATAGTTGTTGGAATGTTCCTGAGTATTATAAGACATATTTCAACCTAGAAAGGGATAAAAGATATTTTTGTAGTAGTAAATGAGTGGAAATTGCAACATGGGGATGTTGTAACTTTTCGTTCATAAATCAGATTGAGGCATGAGAACAACCATTGGAAATTTCTCTCGGAGAGGAATGAATTTAAGGAATCGTACTTTTTATTAGTGTGTTAATATTCTTCATAATTTAAAATAAAGAATTACCAGTAATATAATTAATAAATATTTTGCAATATGCTTAATTCTAACAACAATTGTTGCATGCAGATTCTTGCAGGATTAAAAATATAGAGGAGCATACTTTATCTCCTACATGTGAAATATAGATATGGAGGATGATTAAGGGTATTAAAACCATGAATAAGAAGCTATAGGTCTACATTTTAGCATGGGTAATGTTGAGAATGGGTTGAATGGAAGAAGAGACAGACATGGTCCTGTAACTATGAGAAGCCTACAAAAATAAGTGCAGAGTTATAGGTTCAATAATGAGAGGATAATGAAGGCTCAAGAAGAGATACTTCAAAGCTTGAACATGTTACAGAAGAAAGTCACCAAAGATTCAGGAACAAGGTAATAAGGTAGTGAAAATCAAGTGGAAGTGTCTAGGTCTCATGATAGTAGGGATGATCATGGAGGATCCAGACGATCAAGGATTATTAGCAGAAATCAACATTATCATTCCCCAAGAAATTCGACTAGAAAAACATATGCAAGTTCAATGTCATCAAGCATAACAAGTATATCTCCTATCAGGAACTAGGGAAGGAGACATCCAAGTTAGATAACATATAAGGGGAATTGAGGAAAATCAAGCCACCATCATTTGATGGAGAAAACAAGAAAGGTGAAGATGTAGAAGTATGGTTGCTGGGAATGAGAAAATATTTCCAATTGAATAACCACTAATCAAATGAAGAAGGAATAATTACAACCTACCACCATCAAGAGAAGGCATATATGTGGTGGGATCGACTAAAGCAGGTTAAGCACCTTGATGAGAAGACAATTTCTTGGAAGAAATTTAAGAAATAATTTCAGTAGTCGTACTTGTCATAACAATATTACGACAAGAAAATGAAAAAGTTCTTTGAAATCAAGCATGGGACCATGACCATGGATGAATATGAGAGAAATTTCTTGGAAATTCTTGGTTATGTGATATTCATTAGAGATTATAAGGTCAAAATTCATAGGTTCTTGAGTAGACTACAACCCTTTTACAAGGATAAAATTCAGTTTGATGATCCTAAGAGTTTAGAAGAATCCATAAGAAAGGACATGTATTTGTACGAGAATAATATAGGAAAGCCAACTTTCCAAAGTTCATGGGATGACAAGAAGAAGAGAAACATGGATCAAAGGAATAAATGTTTCAATCCACCTTTAATGAGGGATATATCTCAATAATATCATCAATGGAAGTAATCTCAAGGTGATTAGAAAATTGCAAAGTCCTTGAGAAAGAGGCCAAGGTACCAGCCCATAAAGTGTTGGGGATGTGAATAAGATCACATGTATAAAGATTGTCCTCACTGAGGAGATAAGATGAAAAATTTGCATAACATCAAGAAGGAGGATACAATAGAGGATGTGGAAAAAGACATGCCAAGGAGATTTGCAACCTTAGACAATAGGCAAGCAGGCTATCAATCCCACATGATTGAAGTTGAAGGTAAGATTGATAATCATCCCATAGATATTTTAATTGATTTTGGATATATCCATAGCTATATAGATTCAAATCTAGTAGAACTATTTAAATTGAATAAATCTAAGCATGCACAATCTTGGTTAGTTCATATTGCTACTAGAACAGAAAGAAGAATTAATGAACTTGTTAAATAATTCCCTATAAACATGAATGGAACTAACAATAAGGAAGATTTCAACATCATACCTCTTGGGTCTTATGACTTCTTGATTGGCATGGATTGGATAGAAAATCATCGCGCCATTTTATACTGTTATAACAAGGTTTTCATATGTCTTAATGAAGAAGGAAATTCAAGGATAGTGCAAGGTATTTCAAGGCCTATATCTATCCGAGATATTTCACCATTGTAGCTGAAAATAAATTTTAGAAAAGGGTGCCAAATATATGCAGCCCATATGGAAGAGACAATTAAGGATAAGGAGCCAAGTCGTGAAGATTATCCATTCTTGAAAGAGCATGAAGATGTTTTTGAGGAGTTTCCAGGATTTCAACCAAAGAGGGATATATATTTCTCATTTGACTTAATTCCTAGAGCTTCCAAAGTATCTAAGACTCCCTATATAATGAGCATTCCATATATAAAAGAGTTGTAAATCCAAGTAGAGGAGTTGTTAAATAAATGGTACATACACTCAAGTCTATCTCCTTGGGGTGCCCCGGTTCTTTTTTTTCAAGAAGAAATATGGAACTATGAGCTTATGTATTGACTTCAGACAATTGAACAAGTATCCTCTGCCAAGGATTGATGATCTTTTTGATGAGCTGAAATTGAAAAATATATTCTCCAAGACTTTCTTGAGGTCAGGATATCATCATGTAAGAATCAAAGAAGATGATACTAGAAAACCAAACCTTAGGAAAAGGTATGGACACTATGAGTATGTAGTGGTTCCTTTTGGGTTGACAAATGCACCCGCTACATTTTTGTGTGTGTCTAATGAATAGGGTTTTCAAAGATTTCCTGCAAAAAAAATTAATTTTATTCTTGGATGATATTCTCATATATTCCAAGACATAAGAGGAGCATGAGAATCATTTGAAGATGGTGATACAAGTGTTAAGAGAGCACCAATTGTATGCCAAATTAAGTAAATGTACTTTCTATGAAAATAAGATCCATTATTTGGGTCACATTGTTTCAGAAGAGTGTATAACAGTGGATCGAGAAAAGATTGAAGAAATGAAGATTTGGACAATGCCAACAAACGTTTCAGATGTTATATCAATTCTATTTCTAGTTGGTTACTAGATGAGATTCATTCTGGGATTCTCCAAAATTGCACACCCAATAACATATTTGCAAAAGAAAGGAGTAAAGTTTGAATGGAGTGCTAAATATGAAGAAAATTTCGAATGCTTAAAGGATTTGTTAACCAGTGCACATGTTTTGAAAGTTGCAGATTCAGATGAGAATTGTTTTGTATGCACATATGCATGCAAGGAAGGGCTTGGTGGAGTCCTTATGAAAAATTGACATGCAATTCGTTATGAGTCTAGAAAATTGAAGGAACATGAAATAAATTTTTCCACACATGACTTAGAGTTAGAAGTTATAGTACATGCCTTAAGGATGTGGAGGCATTACCTCATGGGATGAAAAATTAAATTAAGGACAAACCATAGTGGTTTGAAGTACTTGTTTGAACAACCAACACTAAATGACAAACAAACTAGATGGTTGGAATTCATTAGTGAATAAAACTTTAATATCAAGCACATAAAATGAAAAGAGAATAAGGTGGTTTATGAACTCAACAGAAGGGAGCATAAAATGCATTCTACAACCATTAGTATGTACAATAAAAATTTAAAATACGGAATTCTAGAGGTTGTCACTGCAGATCAACACTATGTGCAAGTTAAAGAAAGCTTACACCAAAATTATATAAAAAAAAATATAAGGATTACAAGATGGAAGATGATGAAATCCTCTTATTTTGAAACAAAGTTTATGTTCCCAATTCTGAATAATTGAGCAGTCTAGTCTTAAAGGATATGTATAACATGCCATACACTGGAAATCCAAGATATCAAAAAACTATTACAATTCTAAGAGGACAATATTTTTGACCTGGTGTGAATAAATATGTCACTGTTTATTTCGCTAGATGTATGGAATGTCAGAAGTTAAAGGATCAACATCGACATCCAACAAAATTGTTGCATCCATTGCCCATTCCCGAATGGAAATGAGAAATTGTTACTATAGATTTCATTACCAAGTTGACTAGGACAATAAGGAAACATGATTCCATCATGGTTGTGGTGGAAAAACTCATAAATCCAACACATTTCATCACGGTAAAAGTAATTCATAAGGAAACCGATATTGTAGAAATTTACATGAGAGAAATTTGTAGGCTACATGGTGTGCCTAAGACAATAATGCTTGATCCAAATCCCAAGTTCACTTCCAATTTTTGGAATTCGTTGTTTAAGGGATTTGGGACAAATTTAAATTTCAGTAGAACATATCACCCAGAGATAGATGGGTAAACAGAGAGATGTAATCAAATAATTGAAGCTATGTTGAGAATGTATGTAATGGACAAGCCTTCTAAGTGGGAGGACTATATCCATTTATTTGATTTTGCATGCAACAATGGGTATCAAGAATCATTGAAGATTAGCCCATTTGAAGCATTGTATGGAAAAAATGCAACACACCAGTAAGTTGGGATAACCCAATAGACAGAGTTGTGATTGTGAAATAATTGTTAAAGAAAATGAAAGAACAAATGGTAAAAATTAGGCATAATTTTATAGTTGCAAAAGATCAATAGAAGAACTATGCTGATAGGAGAACAAATAGAGAATTTGAAGTGGGAGAGAATGTGATTTTAAATGTTAAATCCAAGAGAAGCTCATAAAAAATGGGAAGTTTCCCAAAGTTGGCAGTGAGATATTGAGGGTCTTTTGAGGTCTTATAAAATTTATGACATATTGCATAGATGCTAGCATTACCAACATCCATGAGAATTCATAATGTGTTCCATGTGTATTTGTTAAACAAATATGTGCCTCATCTTAATCACGTGTTCCATGATTTGGATTCCCTTGGAGACATTCCATTCATACTAAATCTCTTCTCTCTTGACCTTGTTTGCATCCAACCCAACCCCAAATTCCCAATCACTACAAAAAAATATGGCATGAATGAATTGGATGCACATCTGATATTTCCCCAAGAAAAATTAGATAGTGTATTTATGCGTTCTTCCCTCCACTCTTTTGGCTTCAAGAGTTACCATTCACTCCAAAATGAATCTACTTAGGCACTACGTTCAACAATTCAAGCGAGGATTTTCATATTGGTGAAAGAGTAAAAGAATAAAATAGATGTTATGAGGTTACATGATGGAGAAATTAGGTAAGAATTGTTGTGTAATTCTCATAAAGATGCATTTGTGGAATTAAGAGAAAATAGAAGATTGTTAGGGAAAATTTCTTCTATCAATGAACCTGTTCTAGTTGATATTTAATAATCCTTCAATGACTCTATATTATTCTACTTTGGGATCAATGGGAATACTTGCAACATGAACATATCCTACAATATCTTATGTTTGGATGGAAGAAATTCCTTTAGGAAAAAATCCATATATCTTTTATTTTTGAACTAATAGGTATTCAGTGTTTGGTTGGGCATGGAAAAGAACATTCATATTCTTTAGATGGTGATTTTTCATGCATTGATATTATCACGTGCCTACATTATACTAGGGTATCTAACTCGAATTGGCACACCCAAGTGGCTCGATACCTGGGGTCGTGCATCATAAAAACATTTCATTTGGATGTCTTGACCAAACCAAAATTACTTCACTAGAACTACATCTCACTCAAGATGCACCCATTCTCTCCTTTGAGACAATCATTCCATCTACGCTTACATTCTTTACTCAAACAATTACAAAGTTCTTATACCACAACTATAGCAATATTATCCATGCTTTTCACATTCATGTCCCTGATTGGGTGGCTAGTCCAATTATTTTACCAAAATCATGAGAATGGACTCCTCATGCCCAAACACATTCACTTTTTTTCGCACTTATGTCACTCTATCTAACCTCAAATACTAAGGCAAAGTCATGCACCTTGCCCCTGAATTCCAATTTTCCTCACTAACCCATTGTGCCAACCTATTTTAGAGCTACCCCTTCGCAACCCAATAGACCAATTATTGTCTTCATTGTGACAAAGTGAGGTCGCCTCCCTTATCCTATTGACTAGGTCACGTTCACATTAATTTGGCACGACACCTTCCTCCAAAACACCCCACACCACACTATCTTCCTCATGATAATTCATATCTCCTAGTATGAAACGACACCTCTCCATGAGGCTCTGAATACCACACATCCTACTTCCTTGTAGGGTGCCAACTCTTTGTCTTGTTAGTGAATGGAGTGTACCTAATATCCACCACCAAGGATATTGGCATACAAATTTTCTTACTTGTGTTCCATGGGAAAGTATCTCAACACCAAGCTGACTTCGTTTGACGTACATCTAAACTCCTCAAGTCATTCTCCACTAAGTTGAAACTCATATATACCCATCACTTTCCTACAAAATTTCACAATGGTTGAGGGGTGACAATCTCATGTTCCCACATATTCTACATATGAATCCAAGTCTGGTTGAGTTAGTGGGTCCATGCACTTCTACATCACAACACTCATAGATTTTTTTTCTAAATGTGTATAACATCCCCATCTAGTACGACTCCTACGATTTACAGTCGGTAAAAGCACCCTTAAATTTTTATTTTTATTTTCGTGTGTGTGTGTGTGTGTAGGAAGGTAATAATGAAATTATACTCAACACTGCAACACGACGATGACAGAACTCATGAAACTCACGCAACAACAACATAACGGCCTAACATAAAAGCACATCAAGAACCTGGAAGCAATGTACAACATTCAACCGACGAAAACTAAGAATAACTACCTGCCCGTCCTACCCTGCAATGGTTAGGACCTCCAGGACACATAAGCAATGCTCAAGCCTAGGTTCCCATCGATTTTGACCATTCAAGGTCTCAGCACTGATGAATGTTCTGAGGAACAAGGAGGTGTCTACATCCCGCCCGACACAAGCATACCAAGCTTACTATGCTAAGGTGAATCATCCTAACAACCCAAAATTAATTACACAAGTAACTAGAACCCTTACAGTGAGAAAAACCAATCACATTGAACGTTTACAAAACCACGTACAAACATTAATTAATATTAAAGAACAACCATTAATCAAGGCTAAATGGTGATTATCTATGACTTAAATTGGCGTTAATTACAGATCAATTAACCAGTCTAAATTCCATTAGTCAACGAGTTACCCACCAAACTTAACATGAATTACGACTCAAATTTAGCGAGTCTGGGTTAGCAATTAGGCGATATCTATAAATCCAACTAACCATAAATTTGAATAACAACATTAACATTCTTAAAGTGGAACGCTACCTATAGCATTTATGAATAGTTAAACCTCAACATTAGTCTAGATATAATGACTGAACTAACCACACTAGCTCTTTATTATCATTGAGGAGGAAACTGCCAGCTAATAACATTGTTGTAGCAAATCAACAAGGTAATTACATATATGTTACATAACAATTTATTACAGTAGTTAACAAGGCATTTAACATAATGATTAACATAATCAATTAATTGAGCAATAACAGAGTAGTTTGCATGACTATTTTCATAACAAGTATTATAGCACTAACAAGGCAATTATCATGTTAATTAATATAACAATTAATATAATGGTAGCGAGGCAATTTATATGACGGTTAACATAACGATTAATAGCGCAAAAACAAGGCAATTTACATAACTGTTAACCATTTAACTCGCTGCGACATTTAATCAATAAGTAGTAATCTACTGACCATTCACAGTGTTGTAGCAATTGTTCTGGCATTTAGTAAGGCAATTAATATAGCATTTAACATTGCAATTAACAAGCCAATTAACTGTAGCAATGGCTCTGGTAAATTCGTGGTCATTCCAGCAAGCTCAATCAACATTCTAAAGGAAAAAATCATGGGTAATTATAGCAAGCTCTGGCAACATTCTAAAGGAAAAATTGTGGGTAATTACAGCAAGATCCGACAACATTCTAAAGGAAAAATCGTGGGTATTTAAACAACAATGAAAGTCAACTTTTAAAGGCAATAATCGTGGGCATTAAAAAATGGTCTCAGACAGGTTTGAATGGAAAAACATGAGCATTTAAACAACGATCTCAGACATGTTTTCAATGAAAATTAGTGAGCATTTAACCACAATCTCATCCACGTTTGAATGGAAAAATCATGGGTAATTAATCAACTATCATAGTCTCATTTTAAAAGGGAAAATCATGTACAGCGACACACCAGAAGGGTATTCATGGCTATCCGTAATTAAAATATGCAGAATGATGTGCCCAAAATGCACCAGAAGGAACTCCATGTTGCCAACATCATTTAAAAGGGGAAAACACTAGAAAAATGAAGACATGGAAATGAATTCATTTTCCATTTCCAGGATACCAATGCCACACAACCAGGAATAGAAAAAAAACATTTTTCATCTCCCGAACACCAATATAAAATGCAGATAGGAAATCAAACGTTCTTCCCATTTCTAGAGTACCAATACAATGCAGACAGAAATACAAAAACGTTTTTCATCTCCCTGACACCAATACAAAATGCAAATAGGAAATCAAATGTTCTTCCCATTGCCAGAGTACCAATACAATGCAGAAAGGAATAAAAAAACATTTTGCGTCTCCCAGACACCAATATAAAATGCAGATAGGAAATCAAACGTTCTTCCCATTGCCAGAGTACCAATACAATGTAGATAGGAATAACAAATAAGAACGTTTTTCCATTTCTAGGATACCATTATAAAAATGTAGACCTGAAATCAATTCATTTTTTTTATTGCCAGAATACACAAAAATTTGCAGACCGGAAATCAATTCGTGCATCCAATGCTATAACCCCAATACAACGCAGACAACAGTAAGAGAACACAAGGATCCGATGGGAAAGGTCATGTAATGATTCTCGGGGTTTCTATCAGTCAAGGCATAGAGAAAACCAACTAGGACACAAGATAATCCACACACAGAGGTCATTTCCATATGGCGGAATCAACAATTAGCCAGGGAAAAACATCAAGTGTAGTCGGCTAACTTGTTCATCCTTTGCTCATCATCCTCGCACAGAAAAACAAGGCGTTGAGATCCATAGGTCTTTTAACGCTAAGGTGACGACTGTAGATCAGGCTCCTGGTCAACTGCTCAAGTGAGGACTGGTGAGCTAGGGGTGAAGCCTAAACAACCAAGAAGGTCACAATCAACACAACAAGGTGGTCAAGACATGCGGGAAAATGAAGGCCATGGGATTCAACAAACTTCGAGCTAGGCTAAGGAAAGTTTCAGTCACCAATTTTAAAAAAACCATCATTTTACTTTTCCATTAAATAAGCAGATACAATCATAAGTCCTAATACATTCTACCATACAAAAATGAAGAGAGTATACCATTTCCTGATCGCCTGCTCTGAATGATGTCCCGTGCGCTCTGTGCAACTCCCACTTGCTGACCATCGAGACTTCACCGGTACCTCCTAGCCAATGCTAGGGATACTCTTCTTCCCCCTTAGACCCCCAAGCTGCAAAGGGGCCACACAATCACTATCCAGAGATTTCGACTAGCTCCCAGCTCGCTTCACAAGGCCGAGCTACCACTCCCCACCAAGCTGGGTATCCCAACTCCCACAAGTTAAGTCAGTCAACTAGATATTTCTGCAGCGTAACGTTACGCAAATAGAAGAAGATCCTTCATCCTTCTCCTTCCTTCATTATATAGAGTTTTGAACTTCCTTTCTTTCCTAAAATATCATTTCATTAAAGTTTTAAAAATAAATTCCTAAAAATTCCTCTCCGTATAGGTGTCCCCCATCCCCTGCATTCCTCCATAATTTAATTTCTTTAATTAATTAATTATCTTTATTTCCCTCACCCACCTAGAGTTACTCCTAGAATCACTCCTAGGTGTCCCCAAATTCTCTTACAGGTTTTAATGGCTTTCCCTATTATTAAATTGTTAGTACAGTTTAAATTAGAAATCTCTTAAATGGTAGATACTTTTTCTAATTTTGACTTTCCGCTTTTTCCCTTATGTTCCCCTTTTTCCCTTTTTATGTTTACCTCTTTTCCTAGTTTACTATTTTTTTTTATTTTCCCTCTTTCCCCTTTTTAATTAGAACTCAAAAAGGCAGGTGTGGAAATTAACCCTTTTTCCCTTTTCTCATTTAATTAGTACTTTAAAATTATCAAAATAATAAAACCATTAATTCCCCTTTTTCTTTTAAATGTTATTCCAACATTTTTTTTTTTAATGAATAAATTAAATTTCTTATTCCCTTTATGTTACAAGATTTGACGAAGGTCATAATTATTATTTATGTGGTTTTTATTTTTATTTTATAGAGAGATAAAATTTTACCACTAGCATAGTTTAGACTTAAACATTAAATTTTCGTACAGGGCGACAATTAATTAGGTAATTTGTTTTAAAATTTATTAACATGTTATTCATCCTAAGTCCATCTAGATTCACTCCTCTATCATCAACAACACGACGTGCCCTTCAGGACGCACTAGGTGCTCCAAGGGTTCCACTAGGCTTAATCGGTTTCCCTTGAGCGATGTGCTCTTCAGGACGCACTACGTGCTCTAAGGGTGCCACTCGCCTCTTGACTGACTTGGTAGACATCAATAACCCTTGGAGTCAATACTCTGCCAGGTGAACTTGTGGGAGACTAAGGGCCTCTAAGGAATAAGGCCCCCACCTTATTGCGCTCCCCTTAGAATCATCGTGAGCGACTATCGTAGTCTTCCCTAACGACATCATGGGTCCTCTCGAACTAGGTAAACGTTAACCTATAGTTTGAGCCATGGCGGAAGTGCTAGTAGGCTATGGTAGGGTTGTTGTCCACACCTCTCCCTTCACATCTCTGGTAGTCGTGCGTGACCCCTTTACTCCACATGTGAGTCTGGTTGACAAGCTATCGTCAACCTACATCATCAAAAAATCATGTCAGAACATATCCATATCATATCATCTAATCAGATGCACTAATTTCAAAGTAAAACAATAAAACCCCAAAGGTATACTCCTTGACTCGATCCGGAGTCCAAGGGGTTCCATCGATGCATCTGCAACCTTGAGGTCCAAAATCCTGCACACTCAGTAAACCGAACCAATAGAACATGTCTATGTCAATGCAGTAAAACAACATGTCATCAACCCATAATGCCTCATAATCAAAATCAAAAGTTTTAATAGCATAGTAATGCAGATCAGTTGCAAGCAAGTGTCTTCAAAGAATAAGTCCACTCAGTGCGCCAGAGCAGGATGTTACATACACCCCCCCTCTTGGTCTAAAATTTGTCCTGAAGTTTCACAGTATAAATGCTGAAATAAAGTGTATCACAGTATCATATGTCTATCTATCAAACACAAATGGAAACTGCTGGCGCATATCATATGCATCCTCCCAGGTCGTCAAGTGAGGACTATAATTGTCCCACTAGACCTTGACCTTCTCTATCATTCGACGTCGTAGATATCGAATGAGATGATCCAAAATGTGGATCAACTCAACCGTGAGCGCCCCTTCGTCCGTCACCTGCAAGGAACTCAGGTCAATAACATGTGTAGGATCACTAATATAATGTCTCAAAATAGATACATGAAAAACATCGTGCATGCACCTCAAAGAATCAGTCAAGGTTAGTCGATATGCCACAGGCCCCTTTCTCTCCACAATCTTGAAAGGTCCTATGAACCTAGTAGAGATTTTAGCTCCCTTCCCAAACTCGATTAAACTTTTATGTGGTTTAACCTGCAAGAAGAATCGATCATCGACCTCGTAACTACGGTCGACATGGTGTGCATCGGCATAACTCTTCTATTGATCCTGCGCTTCTTTAATCCTTTGTATTATTGTTTTCATTTTCTCTTCCATTTCTTGGATCGCTTCTAGTCCCACCAAGACCCTATCCTCAAGCCGATCCAAACTCAAAGGCATCCGACACAGTCGCCCATAAAGAAACTCGAAAGGCACCATCTTAATGGTGGTCTGGTAACTGTTGTTGTAAGCGAACTCCACTAGTGGCGAGAATTCTTCCCAATTATTTTGTTGGTCCATCATGTACATGCACAACATGTCCTCCAAGGTTTGGTTCATTCGTTTGGTCTTCCCGTTAGTCTCTGGGTGATATGCAGTACTAAAGTTAAGTTGGGTTCCCAAGGCCTATTGGAAACTCGTCCAGTAAACACCGATCCTCGATCGGATATAATCCTCTTAGGCATGCCATGCAGCCTCACAATCCCACTGATGAAAACTCTAGCTATGTCAGGTGCCTGATACATCGTACACACAAGAATAAAGTGAGCACTCTTCGTCAGAGTGTCTACTACTACGAAAATCGAGTCATGTCTCCTTGCCTTCAATGGAAATCCAAAAATAAAATCCATCGAAATAACCTCCCATTTTGATTCTGGAATAGCGTGTGGTTGTAGTAATCCTGCTGGGTGTCTATGTTCAGCCTTTACCTATTGACATTCTAGACATCTGGCCACATAGTTGACTATGTCGGCCTTCATTCCCTTCTAGAAGACTAAGGGTTTAAGGTCTGCCCTCATCCTCGTGACTCTCGGGTGAGCCATGTAAACTGCTCTATGAGCCTCGCTCAGGATCAACATCCTCAACTTGCCACTCGATGGTACGTAGATCCAATTTTTAAACCTCAATAATCCATCGCTATCAAATGAAAATCCTTCAAATCGTGATACCATCATCGTGTTTTGTCTGATAAAACCCTCGACCTCTTTGTACTAGTCATCATTACGCTGTAAAGTTAGAATCTTTTCACACAGATTCATCTAAAGAGGCAGCACCAAAAAGATGCATGGTCTCCGACTCAATGCATCCACCACTTGGTTCACTGTTCCTTTTATGTAAGTAATATCAAAGTTGTACTAGCTAAGCAATTCTGACCAATGCCATTGCCACGCGTTCAGGTCATTTTGCGTAAATATGTGTTGTAGTCCACAATGGTCAGTCTTTAGTTCAAATTTTTGTCCAACAAGGTAGTGTCTCCAAAACTTCAAGGCATATATGATGGCTAACAACTTCAAATCATGCATCGCGTAGTTCTCCTCATGCCTTCTCAGTTTCCTTGAGATGTGAGTGATCACTCATCTGTCTTGCATCAAGACTCCGCCTAAGCCTTCCTTGGATGTGTCAGTGCATACCAAGAAGTCCGCATCCATGTCAAGGACCTTTAGTATCGGTGCTATTGTCAGCAACTACTTGAGCCTCCGAAATGATTCTGCGCATTTCTCGGTCCAAACAAACTTCTTGTTTTTCTTCTGCAATTCCGTGATCGAATTTTATATCTTTGAAAAACCCTCAATGAACCATCAATAGTATCCTGCTAAACCCATGAAGCTACGCACTTCCAGGACATTCATCGACTCAGGCAATTCCATAATGGCCTTGACCTTCGCTGGATCCACAACGATACCTTCGTCGAAGATGATGTGCCCTAAGTAGTTAATCTTCGATTGATAGAATGAGCATTTGGATAACTTCCCATACGATTTGTGCTCTCGCAAACATTGTAGTACCAAGTGCAAGTGCTCGTCATGCTCCTCCGTTATCCGAGAGTAAATCAAAATATCATCATTGAATACTTGGACGAACTTGTCCAAGTACTCGCGGAACACCCCATTTATCAAACTCATAAATACCTCTGGGGAGTTTGTCAGTCCAAACGGTAAAATAGTAAACTTGTAATGTCCAAAACTCATGTTAAATGCGGTTTTAGGGACGTCACCTTCCTTAATCCGTAACTAGTGATACCCTGATTGCAAATCGATCTTCGAGAACACCGTTGTGCCCTTCATTTGATTGAACAAATCATCAATCCTTGGCAACATATATTGATTCTTGATAGTGACCTTGCTCAATTGATGGTAGTCAATGCAGAGTCTCCACGACCCATCCTTCTTTCAAATGAAAATAACAGGTGCACCCGACAGTGACACACTTGGATGTATCAGTCCTAGGTCCAACAATTCTTTTAGTTGCATTATTAACTCTTGTAATTTCGAGGTCGACATCTGATAAGGAATTCTCACTATCGGTTCGGTTCCCAGTTTTAGGTCTATAGTGAACTCCAATTCCCTATCTGGTGGAATCTTAGGTAACTCCTCCAGAAATACGTCCGCAAACTCTCTCACCACCATAAGGTGTTCTAAACCTTCCATTAATCCCTTCTCGTTTAACGCAAGGATCGCATAAAGCTTGCACCCCTTGCACATGCTCTTCCGTAGATGTAAGGAAGAGATGAATCTCAGGGAAACTCCCTAGTTTCGTCCTACAATCACACATCTCTATCCATCGTCATCGACCAAGCTCAATCATTTCGTCTTACAGTTGGGTATCGCCTCATGCGATTCCAACCAGTCCATACCAATTACAACATCATAAGATCCTAAGATCATGATGTACAGGTTGTCCCTTGTAACAAACTCTCCCAGGTTAAGGATATAGCCCATAACCTTTCCTCCAACCTTCTGTTTGGCTCTCGAAGACATCTCTATGAAGCTAAATGCATCCTATTCGAATACCTTTACCTTAATCCTTTTTAGCAATGCACTAGAAATGAAACTCTTAGTAGAACCAGGATCTATGAAAATACTAAGGGTCTGGTCAGCGACGATACCTGTCATCTCGAGAAAAATCAATTGATGCTCTGCCTGGCGGTTATTCACCACTACATGAATTCGATGGGCCTTGCCCATATCTCCCACGATAGTGGGTCCGGATAATACAGACGCTCTAGTCCTCTTGATTGGGCAGTCACACTGGTAGTGTGGATCCCCACATGTCCAACACCCCTTCTTCATCCTAGTAGTCCTGGTACCCTAAGTAGAAGATGATGGCCCACCGACTTGGAATCCTGGTCAGTTCTATTGAACATGCCTAAACTACTCCTACTGCGGTCGATGCTACTGCTGATGCTGTGGTCCCCGATAAGGTGTCTGCTGCTGAGGTGTCGGTTGCCAAGGTGTAGTGAAAGTGGATCCCCTCTGGAAGCCATGATATCCCGGCATATGTCTGGCTGGTGTCTGATACTGCTGTGCTCCAGATGACACCTACCCTACTAGTCTCGCTGGAGTCTTGGTCGGACCCCCACTGATAAGCTCATCTTCTACTATGAGGGTCTTCTGGATGGAATCATGCAAGGTTTGAGGCATCAAAATCACGACCTTTGCACATATGATGTCGTTAAAGCCGAACACGAACCCTTTGACCTTAAGTTTCTCTGTGTTAAGGTGCGGATCATACCAAAGAAGATCCATAAAACAGACCTCGTACTTGGGCACCGTACGACTTCCCTATCGTAAGGCATTGAACTCGTTGAGCTGACACTCAATGAATTCCTTTGAAAGGTATCGCTCCTGGTACCATTCCTCGAATAGTTCACATGACACAACTTCGATGGCGATGTTTAGCTGTGGTAGGAGCGTCTTCCACCATAGAAGAGCGCTTCCTTTCAGTTGGAAGACTGCCATGTGAACCTTCATGTTGGAGGTATAATCACGAAGTGCAAAGCACATCGTCATGTTCTCTAACAATGCCTCAGTGGCTGCATCATCTGAGGCACCAAAGAACTCAGGAAACTTTACCTTCTCAAGTTCATGGTGAATGCTACCAGTACCAACCGGAGAACGTGATGGAACGTCAGTGGGTGCCGGTGCCCTGGCCTCATCTCTGTCCAAACGATTGATCAGTGCCTCAAACATGCGCTGAAAATATCTCATCATTCCGACCACATCACCAATCGCTATTTGCTCATGTCCGACAACCTGATCGTCTCCCTAGGGGTTAGATCCCTCAGGTGTGGATCCTATTGGAGGCGTCGCACCTCCTCCCCTAGCACCCTCTCGTCTGCCTCCACGACGTCCTCTAACCATGATTACCTACACGAATACAAGTCAACTCAATTAGTAACATTATAATCAAATCATATCAATGAAAGTTGTAGTGATCCCAAGTCACGAGTCGAACCCTCTCTGATACCACATGTAACATCCCCATCTGGTACGATTCCTACGATGTACAACCGGTAAAAGCACCCTTAATTTTTTATTTTTATTTTTTGTGTGTAGGAAGGTAATAATGACATTATACTCAACATCGCAACACGACGACGACACAACGCATGCAACTCATGAAACAACAACATAATGGCCTAACATAAAAGAACATCAAGCACCTGGAAGAAATGTACGACATTCAACCAACGAAAAATAAGAATGATTACCCTCCCGTCCTACCCTACAATGGTTAGGACCTCCAGGACACATAAGCAATGCTTAAGCTTAGGTTCCCATCGATTTTGACCATTCAAGATCTCAGGGCTGGCGACTGTTCTGAGGAACAAGGAGGTGTCTACATCCTGCCCAACACAAGCAGACCAAGCCTACTAAGCTAAGGACAACCATCCTAACAACCCATTAATCAAGGCTAAAAGGTCGTTATCTATGACTTAAATTGGCGTTAATTACAGATCAATAAACCAGTCTAAATTCCATCAGTCAATGAGTTACCCACCGAACTTAACATGAATCACGACTCAAATTTAGTGAGTCTGGGTTACCAATTAGGAAATATCTATAAATCCAACTAACCATAAAATTGAATAACAACATTAACATTCTGAAAGTGGAACACTACCTATAGCACTTATGAATAGTTAAACCTCAACATTAGTCTAGATATAATGACCGAACTAACCACACTAGTTGTTTATTATCATTGAGGAGGAAACTGCCAGCTAACAACATTGTTGTAGCAAATTAACAAGGTAACTACGTATTTGTTACATAACAATTTATTACAACAGTTAACAAGGCATTTAACATAATGATTAACATAATCAATTAATTGAGCAATAACAGGGTAGTTTGCATGACTATTTTCATAACAAGTATTATAGAACTAACAAGGCAATTATCATGTTAATTAACATAACAATTAATATAATGGTAGCGAGGCAATTTATATGACGGTTAACATAACGATTAATAGCGCAAAAACAAGGCAATTTACATAACTGTTAACCATTTAACTCGCTGCGACATTTAATCAATAAGTAGGAATCTGCTGACCATTCACAGTGTTGTAGTAATTGTTCTGGTATTTAGTAAGGAAATTAATTTAGAATTTAGCATTGAAATTAACAAACTAATTAATTGTAGCAATGGCGCTGGTAAATTCATGGTCATTCCAACAAGCTCAATCTACATTCTAAAGGAAAAAATCATGGGTAATTATAGCAAGCTCTGGCAACATTCTAAAGGAAAAATTGTGGGTAATTACAACAAGCTCCAGCAACATTCTAAAGGAAAAATCATGGGTATTTAAACAACAATGAAAGTCAACTTTTAAAGGCAATAATCATGGTCATTAAAAAATGGTCTCAGACAGGTTTGAATTGCAAAATGTGAGAATTTAAACAACGATCTCAGACATGTTTTGAATGACAATTCATGAGCATTTGACCACAATCTCAACAATGTTTGAATGGAAAAATCGTGGGTAATTAATCAACTATCACAGTCTCATTTTAAAAGGGAAAAACATGTACAGGGACACACCAGAAGGGAATTCATGGCTATCTGTAATTAAAATATGCAGAATGATGTGCCCAAAACACACCAGAAGGAACTCGATGTTCCCAACATCATTTAAAAGGGGTAAATGCTGGAAAAATGCAGACATGGAAATGAATTCATTTTCCATTGCCAGGATACCAATGCCACGCAGTCAGGAATACAAAAAAAATGTTTTTCATCTCCCAGACACCGATATAAAATGCAAATAGGAAATCAAACGTTCTTCCCATTTCCAGAGTACCAATACAATGCAGACAGGAATACAAAAACGTTTTTCATCTCCTGAAAACCAATATAAAATGTAGATAGGAAATCAAACGTTCTTCCCATTGCCAGAGTACCAATACAATGCAGACAAGAATACAAAAACGTTTTTCATCTCCTGGACACCAATATAAAATGAAGATAGGAAATCAAACATTCTTCCCATTTCCAGAGTACAAATACAATGCAGACATGAATAACAAATAAGAACATTTTTCTATTTCCAGGATACCATTATAAAAATGTAGACCTGAAATCAATTCGTTTTTTTTTTCATTTCCAGAATACCCAAAAATTTGCAGACTGGAAATCAATTCGTGCTTCCAATGTTATAACCCCAATACAGTGAAGAAAACAGTAAGAGAATGCAAGGATCTGATGGGAAAGTTCATGGAATGATTGTCGGGGTTTCTATCATCCAAGGGATAGAGAAAACCAACCAGGACACAAGATAATCCACACGCAGAGGTCATTTCCAGATGGCGGAATCAACAATCAACCAGGGACAAACATCAAGGGTAGCTGGCTAACAGGTTCATCCTTCGCTCATCATCCTCGCATAGAAAAGAAGGGCATTGAGATCCATAGGTATTTTAACGCTAAGGCGATGACCGTAGATCAGGCTCTTGGTCTACTTCTCAGGCGAGAACTGGTGAGCTAGGGATGAAGGCTAAACAACCACAAAGGTCACAATCAACAGAACAAGGTGGTCAAGACATGCGGGAAAATGAAGGCCATGGGAGTCAACAATCATCAATCTAGGCTAAGGAAAGTTTCAGTCACCAATTTAAAAAAAAAAATCATTTTACTTTTCCATTAAATAAGTAGATCCAAGCATAAGTCCAAATACATTCTACCATGGAAAAATTAAGAGAGCGTACTGTTGCCTGATCGCCCGCTCTGAATGATGTCCCACGCGCTCCATGAAAATCCCACTCACTGACTGTCGAGACTTCATCGGTACCTTCCATCCAATGCTAGGGGTACTCTTCTTCCCCCTTAGCCCCCCGAGCCACAAAGGGGCCACACACTCACTATTCAGAGATTTCAACTAGCTCTTAGCTCTCCTCGCAAGGTCAATCTACCACTCCTCACCGAGCTGGGTATCCCAACTCCCACAAGTTAAGTCAGTCAAGTATATATTTATGTAGTGTAACGTTACGCAAACAGAAGAAGATCCTTCATCCTTCTCCTTCCTTCATCTTTTAAATTTTATTCCAACAGTTTTTTTTTTTTTTTTTAATGAATAAATTAAATTTCTTATTCCCTTCATGTTACAAGATTTAACGAAGTTCATAATAATTATTTATGTGGTTTTTATTTTAATTTTTATTATAATTTTTTTTTTTTATAGAGAGATAAAATTTTACCACTAGCATAGTTTAGACTTAAACCTTAAATTTTCGTACAGGGCAACATTTAATTAGGGAATTTGTTTTAAAATTTCTTCACACGATATTTGTCCTAACGCCATCTAGGTTCACTCCTCTATCATCAACAATGAAACGTTCCCTTCAGGACGCACTAGGTGCTCCAAGGGTGCCACTCGCCTTAATTTGTTCCCCTTGCGCGATGTGCCCTTCAGGACGCACTGCGTGCTCCAAGGGTGCCACTGACCTCTTGACTGACTTGGTAGACATCAATAACCCCTGGAGTCAATAGTCCACCAAGTGAGCTTGTGGGTGACTAAGGGCCTCTAAGGAATAAGGCCCCTACCTTATTGTGCCCCCTCAGAATCATCGTGAGAAACTATCGCAGTCTTCCCTCAAGGCATCGTGGGTCCTCTTGAACTAGGTAAAAATTAACCTATAGTTCGAGCCACGGTGGGAGTGCTAGTAGGCTATGGAAAGGTTGTTGTTCACACCTCTCCCTCAACATCTCTAGTAGTCGTGTGTGACCCTTTTACTCCACATGTGAGTCTGGTCGGCAAGCTATCGTCAGCCTACATCATCAACAAATCATGTCAAAACATATCCATATCATATCATCTAGTCAGATGCACTAATATCACAGTAAAAAAATCAAACCCCAATGGTACACTCCTTGACTTGATCCAGAGTCCAAGGGGTTCCATCGATGCCTCTGCATCCTTGAGGTCCAAAATCCTGCACACTCAGTAAAGCGAGTCAATAGCACTTGTCTATGTCAATGCAGTAAAACAACATGTTATCAACCCATAATGCCTCATAATCAAAATCAAAAGTTCTAATAGCATAGTAATCTGGATCACTTGTGAGCAAGTGTCCTCAAAGAATAAGTTCGCTTAGTGCGCCAGAGTGGGATGTTACAATGTGAGTCGTCCAACTGATCTTTCTTAACCACTTCACAACTCTACTAGGAACAAAGTGACTCAAGATGCCTCTCCTATCCGATGTCCTTAAAAAATATTCCGACTGAGACCTCAAATTGTCCTTGTACTCTTTATGTCGACACTACGAAATCCAAAACCAATCTTTCTTCTCCAAGATGGACTTCATCGACATATCTATTGTTGTCAACATTTTTTCTCTTTGTCCAAATTCTCCCAATGTCACCATGGCCGAACTTACCCCTTAATGTTGCATCAAATCACAAGGTTTGTCTGCACTTCTATTGACTCCCTCACTAAAATTGATTGCATACATCTTGGGTATTCTTCTGAGCTTTCTATTCATTTTCATGGGAATACTTTGTGTTTTGGATTTGTCCAAAAACACCAAAAAATATACATTCGATAGTGCAAATTCCTTGTAAAATGTCAGAAAGTCCTGACCCAAGTCCAATGCATGATCATCCTATGGATAAACTATCAAGTCATAATTTCCAACTCTCAAAGGTGCGGAGCGAACAACCCCAACTACCAGTTCCATTGTTAATTTGACCATCTTCTACATGGTCAAGATGCACTCAGGATTACAATGGAGCAAATTCATAGTATTCTCATTCACAAAGTTATGTCCATGAAAGAAACCATGTTCCCCCTACTCATCGTCGCATCCATAAAGAAAATTCATTCTTCTCCAATTTTTGAAAGATATGTTCAACCTCTATCTTTTCATTCATCTAGACATGCTGCCAGATCATCCACCAGTTATGAAATCTCCTTTCAAGTTTCTTCTCTACATGCTCTTCTTCTTCTTCTTCCAACCATTACAACTTAGTCTTCATTAGAAAATATGTTGCAAAGTAATTTTTTTCCAAAAGAAACATTGAACAAGTCTTCATATATTATCAATAAGCTTCTTCTTTGTTTATAAATATACTTTTCCTTGGGCATCCTCCTTATTTAGTGATCCATACCTTTGCATATTCTTATATTTGGTTCCATAAAAAAAGTCCTTGATCTTGTAATTCCATGATTCCCACTATATATTGATTTGCCCCAACTCCTACAGAATTCAATTTGCATCTTGGTTTGTGGCTTTCCAAGTTCTCACACCCACCATATTGTTATCCCAGGTTGAGCTGACTTGTGGTGCATTCGTGCAACTCTTGTCTTCTAACTTGAACCCAAGGTTAATCTATCCCACATATATGTTTTCTGCTTCACTTGAAAAATTACGACTAAGACCTGCAGTTGATCCATTGACATGATGTCTCATATATCCCAAGACTTGTTGACTGGCGTATGATACGACCCAAGAAAACATCGTACTGTATCTTCATTTGACGTGCACCTTGGTTACTTGTTCTGCCAAAGTATTGAGGTTGTGATTTTCCTAATTCATTATTCCAAGTCTGTGGTCTTCTATCACTTAATCTATCCAACAAGTGGCCCACATGCCACTGAATTGAGCCAACAACACCAATTTTGTTCGAAATTCAACTCTATGATGAACTTTGCAATAAGTTTTGCAATGTGTTATGTGGTAATTTTCCCTATCCAAGTGCTTTGGTTCTCCCATGAAATCTACTCTTGGTCTACATAAATTTTTCACCCAAAAACATCCATAAGTTGTAAGTTTGTTTGCAACTCGGCCTATCAATCAACACCAACTTTTTTCACAATCTTGATACCAACTATCAACCAAATTTTGTGACCAAAGATCTCTCTACAATGAACCAATCAACCTCATCAAATTGTTCACCAAGTCTGCATCAAACAAGTTTTGAAACCATTTTCCACAAAGGTGAAAGTGGTGAAGAGATCATGAAACTGTTTTCAAACCTCACTATGATACCATATGTATTGTGCCCATAGTCTAGGCGAGGATCGAACTCGACTTGGTGCACCCAAGTCACCTAGTGCCTATTGTTTTGTTGCACTGCAATGTTTCGTTTCGACATCCTGACCAAAGTGAAATTTTTTCACATGGAATATGCCTTTCTCAATATGCAACCATAGTCTTCCATGAGCCAATTATTCCAACCACACTTGATTTATTTACTTAAACAAATACACATTTCTTATACTTAGCCAATTACGCAACCAAGGACATGCTACCATTTAGACACAAGAGACAAAAATATGGTTTGGTGGCACAATATATTCCTAACACCCATATAATAATTTATATACAAATGTTGTTACAATGCTTAAAAGAGAAGATCCTCTCGCTCAATACACAAGAGATACAATAATTCTTCTAAGTCACAAATGACTTTCCTACTAACCCACACACTTGTCTCCCTATCTCAACCCGAGTCTGATTGTGAGAGTCCTTTCTCCATCGTGTGAACTTCCTTGGTTGACCTTCACACCTATCAAGCGTGTGCCCTACCCAAGACACCCAACGAGACATCGATTCCATCATTCACACTTTTCTTTCATCTTCGTTGCACTTCATCACCTCAACCTGAGTCGTTTCTTGTCCAACTAAAGTTTGTTTTTCTTCCTTGTTGTGTTTGGATTTCTTCCTCACATCATACGTATGCATCCCATCATCTTCCATTCTAGTCTCCATTGTAATAAATGTCTTTCCTCCATCTTATAATCATATTATTAAGACTTCGCAAATAACTGATAAGTTATCAAATGTAACTTTTGATTCACTTAGTGAATTACTAGATCAACATAGTAAATATTTTGGAAAACAAAAGAAATCAGGAGAATATCTTGTTTTCACTAAATCTTAAAGCTCTAAAGGAAGAGGAAAATCAAATTTTGGAAATTTTCAGAATCAGTCTTCTAATCATGGTCATGGAAGAGGTCGTGGTCAAGGTAGAGGTCATAGCAGTTTAAATCAACAAAATTTTCAAGGTAATCCTCCCAATAACAATACACAGTCAGGAAGAGACAAAAGTTTCAGTCAAGTAATATGTAAAAGATGTTTAAAGATGGGTCATTATGCATTAATTTGTCTTACAAGCAATGGTCAATTTCCAAAGGTTAAGAAGACATCAAATTCAAATTCTCAACAATAAGCTCAATATGTAGAAGATCAATATTACCAAGATGATCAATATGAATATGTTTTTTCATCATTTCAACATGTAGATTCATTTGAAAATGATTGGATATTAGACATAGGGGCCACTCAACATATGACTTATCAGATCTACTATTTTTGGAATTATAAAGACTGATGATAAAACTCAATTTATTCAGTTGATGATAAAACTCATATACCTAAAGGAAAAGGTTTCGTTGAAAATTTTCTCCCTAGAATTAGTGAAAAATAGATTTTAAATGTTTGGTATGAACCATCATTGATGAAAAAATGTTTATCCTTAGTCACAATCATACAAGACAGACATCAAATCGTCATGCAAGATGGTTGGTGAATATCAAGTCAGACAAGGATAACTTGAAAACAATAATGACTAGATATGAAGATGGGAAGTTACTAAGAATGAATGGGAAATTCATCCAAAGAAAGAAAGAGGTTGCAACAATTGAGAATTCTAAAATGTCTTCATTCAGATTATGGCATTTTTTATTTGGTCACTTAAACTTTGATAGTCTCTTGAAACATATGTCCCAAGATTTGGTAAAGGTTTTTCCAACTTTCAAGAAAGAAAATTCCAAGTGTGAAGATTGTATTTTAGGAAAGCAAAAGAGAGAATATTTTCCAACCAGCTCATGGCAAGCAACAAAGTATTTGGAATTGATTCACGGTGATATATGTGGTCCAATGGAATATTCTTTTGGTGGATGTTGATACTTTATATTTTTTATTGATGACCGCACTAGAATGCCATGAGTGTAATTTTTAAATGCAAAATCTAAAGCTTTTGAAAAGTTTGTAAATTTTCAGCACATGGTTGAAAATGAAACTAGAGAAAAGATTGATTCTTTAAGAACTGATAATGTAGGTGAATTCACTTCAATTGAATTCAATGATTATTTTCAAAACAATGGAATTAAAAGGAAACTGGCAAATTCCTATACTCCACAAGAGAATGGAGTTACTGAAATGATGAGCATAAATCTCATGGGCATGGCACGATATATGATGTAGTTTAAAGGGTTGAGAACAAAATATTGCGCTGAAGGAGTCCATACTACAGTTTTTCTTAGAAATCGATCACCTACATCATCTTTAGATGGAAAAACACCTCATGAAGCTTGGTATGGTTTTAAAACAAAGGTAAATCATATTATAGTTTTTGGCTCAACATATTATTCTTTAGTTCCTTAGGAAAAGAGGACTAAATTAGAAAACAAAAGTATGAAGTGTATATTCATTGGATACTCTGGTGAAAAGAAAAGGTATAGATTACTTTGAGATGGAAAATTCAATTTCAGTAGAGATGTCCTTTTTGATGAAACTGAACGTAATAGTTTAGATGAGATTAATCATCTTCTTAGTCGCTTAGAGAAGAGAAAAACAAAGGGTAAAGGTAAGTTGAATAAGTCAAAGAAACCATTTTGGTTTTAAAAAGACTTTGTTTCTACAGAAGACATCTCTTTATCAAAAAGTTCTTTTGATTCATATGATAATGAAACAACAAAATACTCTTATGATACTGAATCTTGAAAATGATCATCTCCAACGTTAGATACTTCGGATGAAAGAAGAGCCTCATTTTTTGAAAATCCTCTTTTCAACAATAATGTTGATTCAAATCCACAATCCCCTCAACATAAGAAGTCAAAGTGGGTCGAACAACTTCTCAAATATGTTTATTCAAATGAAATGAACAAAACATGAACTAGGGGATCTTCAAGAGAAGAAGTTAATTTTTCTCATGTTTCCATTGAACCTACTTCTTTTGTTGAAGCATCTAAACATAAACAATGGCAGGAAGTAATGATTAATGAATATGATTCAGTACTTGGAAATGGGACTTGGAACTTAGTTGATTGTCCACATGATGTTAATCCCATTGGCTGTAAATGGGTTTATCGAGTAAATTTCTATCCCAATGGTAAAATTGACATGTAAAAAGCAATACTTGTTGCGAAAGTTTTCTCAACAAGAAGGAATTGATTATGAAGAAAAATTTTCACCCACAACTAAATGGAATACTATCAAAATGGCTATCAATTTGGTTGCACATAATGGTTGGAAATTACATAAAATGGATGTCAAAAGTTCCTTCCTAAATGGATATCTAAAGGAATGTATTGTCATGACTCAACCACAAGGTTTTGAAGCTAAAGGAAAAGAACATAAAGTTTGCAAACTTGTAAAGGATTTATATGGTTTGAAACAAGCTCCTCGAGCTTGGTATGCAAAAATGGATGAGTACCTACGAAAGGTGGGTTTCCAGTGGAGTGAATCAGATGATACATTGTATTTTCGAATGCAAGATAAGAACATGGTGATACTTTTACTCTATGTTGATGACTTAATAATAACGAGAAATAATGAAGCTCACATCAAACAAGTTAAGGAAGAACTTAAATCAAGGTTCAAAATGACTAATTTAGGGACACTTGATTATTATATTGGAGTTGAAGTATCTCAACATCCTAACCAAATATTCCTTAGTCAAACTAAGTATGCCACTAAATTGTTAAAGAAATTTGGCATGGAAGATTGTAAACCTTCTTTTACCCCCATGGAGCAGAAATTGAAACTTTCAAAATTTAAAGGGGGGGAATTGGTAAACCGTAGAAAGTAAAGGAAATTGGTTGGAAGTCTCATTTATTTGACAAATACTCAACCAAATTTATAATGCTTAATCAATATATTTTCAAGATTTATGCAGAAACAAAGAGAAATTCACTGGAATTGAACAAAAAGGATACTAAGATACATTCAAGGTACAAAAGACTTTGGTCTTCTCTACAAAAGGAACAAAATTTTTACACTTGTTGGATATTCAGATGTTGATTTTGCAGGTGACATTGATGATAAAACATCCACTTCAAGTTATTTAATGATTATGGGTTCAACAACAGTATCCTGCAATTGTAAAAGGAAGACAAAAATTGCAAATTCTTCAGCAGAGGCAGAGTACATATCAGCTTGGGAAGCAACATGTGAGATTGTATGGCTACGCAGAATTTTACAGGATCTTGGTGAAAATCAGAAATCACCAACTACCTTGTTGATCGATAGTCAGTCAGCAAGACATATGGCCAAGAATCCATTATTTCATTCAAAGACTAAACATGTCGACACCAAGTACCACTTCATCATATCACTCATCATCAAAGACATCATCAAGCCTCAGTTCTATCCATCTGAAGATCAAACTTCAGATATGTTTAGAAAACC
>ML778273.1:755745-778666 GCA_009831015.1 Picea engelmannii | reverse complement strand
TATTAAAAACGTTAAAGCATATGCCATGTCACACTAAGTTAGAGGTGTTATCTAGTGAAGGTTAATGTAAATTTTCTCATCAATGATATTTTATAAGTGAGTTGGGTTAGTATAGATTTATGAGATGAGGGTCAAAAATAATAATAAAATATTTATATTATCATGCATGCACAATAAATGATATATAATATTATGTAATAATATTATACCAGTCAGTTGTTATATAGATACACACACACATGATATATTCATTTTTTATTATTATAATATATATAAGTACTTACAATAGATAATTTAAGGAGACTTCAATAGGATTTTAATTAATGTGATATTTATTATTTTAAGGACTCAAAGTAGGGATAAAATAAAATACTCTATACTTATTGTTTCAAAAATACTTATTATATCCCAATATGATATTACAAAGATATTAACCAAGGCGAGGTTTATATGTAGTTAAATATTTTCAAATGAGAATATCTCACATAAGTATCTTTAACTTGTATAGATCTAAATCAATCATTACCATTGAACCGCTTTCTTGAAACTCTATTGGTTTTTGAATTCTAGATTATCAACATGGATTTTTATTATGAGGCCCATTTTGGACCCAAAATTTTCTATAATGAAGGTAACTCCATAGAAGTGCCTCTTTTTTTTAGCTTTAACTTCATAAGTAAAGAGAAGAGAGAAGATCATAGGTGTAAATCCTATAAAACAAATTGAAGGAGAACATTGTCAACATGGACATGGAGACTTGTCGTATTTGGAAAACCAAGAAGACACACTCAGTGAAATGAGGATGGAGAGGTTAAACAACCTTATATGGGATGAGTAGGGGAACCTTGATGCATGATTTAGATGTGTGGATCCAAGGGGGCTTGTTACCATTACTTGAGTATGATTCTTTCTCGTTTGGTTGGATAACTTGATGATGTGGTGAGGCCAAATTTCACGTAGATGAGCTAGGGTGCAGATGACCCAACGATGGGAAAGGCAGACTTGTCATGAATTGGGAAAAAAAATGATGGAACTATGGGTTTGATTTGGCCATTTCCAAGGGAAAAAACTCTTCACATGAAGGGGAAGGAGCCTATATATTTGGAAAAGGTTTGAAAATCTAAGGCACAAGGGTGAGTAAAAGAAACAAAGAAGAAGAGGTCAAATAAGTTGGTAAAAAAAACCAGGTTATCCAGGATCCATGGGAGGTGTACCTATGGTTGCGATAAGGGTTCATTATGTGAATAAGGTAGGTGATTTGGGAAGTCGACTTGACCGAGTTTATTTTTAATATTGTAATGAGTTTTGGCTCCACTCTTGTATATTTATTGTAACCTGTAAAGATACTGTATCATTATTATTATATGAGTGTTTGGAATGTCTTTGTGCTTCCTAGTTATAAATTTGGTCCATTATTTATATGTTTCTTGTTTCATTGTTTACCTATGTTAAGTTGTAATAACTATCAAACTATTTAAGTTTTTCTATGTATTTTGGTCATGGCTAGGAGTGTGCCTAGATGTTTTAATGTGTAGAATTAAAGTGTGTGAATTGACTTAGTATAGCTCAACATTGGTTATCGATGCACCTTGATTGAAGAGGCCTATATCAATTTTAGTAATATGTGGGGTAGTCGAACCACCATGTCTAAGACACCCTGGTGTCACACGACCACAAGATGACAAAGAATATCATTTTGGGAAGGAATCTTAGGTGCATGACATGTAGTATTAGAGCCTTAATCCTCCACAAAGTTGGTTTCAAGATAATGTTTTCCACACTTCACCATGCCTTATAAGAGAGAACATGATCAAGAGGGTGACTTGACATATCTGAGGTAGCGATGCTATCATTTGGTTACTGAGAAAAAATATGGAATCATTAGATTATTTTTCAAAATATGCTCTATCCAAGAGATGAAATGATTTAATTGTTGGATGTCTAGGACAATGTTAAACAACATTGAGCATTGGAAAAGGGTGGAGGATGATGTCAAGATGTTGAGACAGGTCATGAATGACTATGGATCATCCCAACTAGGCATCCCACAATGACTTAGAATGCACTTCATCATGGAGAATTTTCATGTTGTAGTACTAGAGGAGAAAATATGAACGAGTTGAGGACCAACAATAGTTGGAATGAAACGATCTACAATAGACCTTGCACAATATATTTTTTTTGGTACCCATTGATCACATGCTTCAAACATAGGTAATATGCAAAAATGTTCATTTTTTGTTTTGAATTTGAATTAACCAACTGTGCACAATAATATCCTACGAATGAAAGGTTGTGAAGGATTGATGCCTTGTTTGGTATCAAAAAGAAAAGTGACCAAAGATTGTGTTTCCTTGATTTTATCATCAATGGTAGGATGGTCTAGGTGTTGGTTGAATTGTATGCGTCATAAAACATCCTAAGGATATAGTTGGTAAAGAATATGCGAATTACAATTAATTCATGTGAAGTTGTGGTGAAGGTAGTTAACTATAATGAAAAATTGACAGTTGGGGCCGCCTCCTCATTTCAAATTTATCTAGACAATTGGAAAGGTTGATAATATTCCATTGTGTTTACTATGGATTATTTTGATATTATACTTGAGAAAGAATTCCTTATGAGGACATTTTCATTTTTATTTCCATTCCTAGAAAATTTGGTTATACTAGGTGAGTAGAAGGATTTGGTTGTGTGGAAAACTACAAAGAAGTCACATGAGAAAATGAAGTTTGTGTCTGCACTGGGCATGAAGAGAGAATCAAGATGACCAACATTGTATATTTATGTGAGATTTATTGGGGAATTTAAATATGGTGGAGTGGGAACACCTATTCGGTTTGCACTCACCAATGTGTTGGATGAATTTGTGGACACAATGTCAGATGATTTACACAAAGTGATCCCACCTAGTTGCACTATTAATTAATATATAGGTAGAGATGGGGTTGTAACCAGTAGTGAAGGATCATTACCGACATTCCAGGATTGAGTTAGAATAATTGAGATGGAATTTTATGGATTTGATTGAAATTGGGTTCATTCAACTTTCCAGGTCACCTTGTGGCATGTTGGGCCTCTTATAGAGGAGTAAGGACACAATGGAGATAAGGATGTTATTTGACTATATAGCCTTTAACAAATATACCATGAAGAATTGGTATTTGTTATCTCTTTTTGTAGACTGCTTTGAAAAGTTGGATAACACCAAAGGCTTCTTAATGCTTGACTTGAGACAATCGTATTATCGAGTGTGGATTGTTGAAGGATATTAGGTGAATATGACCACTGTGACAAGGTATAGAACCGTTGATACTATCATGATTCCTTTTATCTTGTGGAAATATCGAACCACTTTTTGCACATTGATGAAAGATGTATATTGAGAATTCTTGGACAAGTCCATGGTTTTATACTTAGATTATACTGTGGTGTTCATAAAAAATATGTAAGAGAACAAGAAGCACTTGGTGGAAGTCCTTGAGGAACTATGGAATAATCAACTATAATTGAAGAAATCCAAGCCTATTTTTTTGTAGTCTGATATACCATTTGTGGGCCATTAGGTTGGACACGCATGTATTCATATGGACCCTATGAAAATTAGAGTGATTGACTATTGAGAGGAGCCACAGATAGGTGAAGATGTGAGGAAATTCCTTTGGCTATCGAACTATTATAGCATATTTGTGGAGGGTTGTAATATCCCAATTTTTACTACTGGAATTAATTGTAATTAAATATTGAATTAATTGTATTTAGATATACCATGTAATTTTAAATATGTATTTTTTATTTTGCAAATTATAACTGAGTTTGAGCAACTATAGCGGTATGATACCACAAGAAAGGAGAGGGGAGGGGGTATAATGGGATGTTTATGCATTAATAATCTAACTTATGTTACTTTGAACCCTCAACCAATTTTTAATTTCAATTTCAAAGAAAAAATAAGTTAAGAGGAGTGGAGGAAACAAATTCCTCAATCTAAGACACAATTCCTAAAATTTAGAAAATTGTCTCCCCTACATTCATGGAACTTGGAAGGGAATTTGGGTTTGGATTCTATATCCATGAGGCATGAGTAGAAAATAGAATGGGGAGAGAGGATAGCTTTAAAAAGGAAACAAAATATAGTTTTTACATGTTAGACCTTGGAAAAAGAGACCTAAACCCATGATAGATGAACCAACCATGAATGGAAGCTTGTAGCATTGAGAAAAATCCAAGAAACCATGGAGTATTATGCAAAAACATGATATAATAGCCTATACCTTCTATCCTCATACTAAATACAATGTGAACGAGAAGTTTTTGAGGTACTCTACCATAGATGAAGAGGTACTCCCTGTGTAGTGTGGGGCAGTTATGTGGGTGCCTTATCACTTCTCTTTCATGAAGAAATATGTGGAAGGAATCGTTGTTTTGAGTATGAATTTCAAAGTTAGTTATCAATGCTTCACCCTCGTGGAATCATATACGAGCTAGAGGGCGATGCCCACTATGTATTAGCCTTCGATTAGGTGGAACTAGATCACTCAATTCATTTTTGGTCTAGAAATTAGAACAAATAAGTCTATGTTCAAATTAGTTTGGAATTTAGAAACCCATTTGCTCTCTTTTAGAAAAGTATTTGTTTTCATAAAATATGAGGAAATGTTGTGTGTTTAATTATGTCAAAGTTCTTCTCTCTTTGGTGTGTAAAACTAAAATACTATAATTCAAGTTCTTAGAGTCAATATTTCTTGTAGAATACAATTTTATAGCTATATTTTGGATATGGATTATGTTGTGTCTATATAAATCAATTTGGTTTTTCTTGAAAAATCTCCACTTGTTTTTTTCTTTTGATTGTGATTCTTCTTTAATTTATGGCCAAGAATTTCTTTCCTACATGTATTCTTGACTGGGATAGGGGTGCCATGGGGAGTTAATCCTTGTTTCTTGTGCTTGTATGATTCTTAAGAAATCATGATAGTGGAGGTGAGCCATTGAGACTCTCTCCAAATTGAATGGGACATGTTGGAAATAGCCCTGATAAGAAAAAAATTAAAAGAATATCGATGACATGGGTTTTAATATCATAAGGATATAAAATGATTCATTAGTAATAGTGGTTGATTCATGTTTCAGGGATACCTAGATAGATTGGAAATATACCAAAACATTCTAAGTACTAAAAGGTATGGAAGTGTGGCATCTTTGAATCATAATGAACAACAAATGGTTGGCTAGCATCTCGACCTCATTTTATCTCACAATTGTTTTCATCTAATTACTGAATGTTGGGTTACAATATAATTTTGTACTTGTCCATTGAATAGGGGGAGATATATTCTTGTAGTCTCTTATACAATATTGTTCCTATTGGAAGTGAGGGTTCATTAAGGTTTTGTTCTCTTGATTAGGTTCCTACCTATGATCAAATTATAGAAATGTTCCAAAAATACAGACATTTGGAAGGTTATTTGGGAGAGGATCCAATGCCCTCAGATTACTAAGATAATTTAGAGCAATTATGGCCCTCAGATCGATAATACATATGCTTGGAATTAGTTCTGCCTAAGTCTAGGAAAAATATTTTAGGAAGAGAAGTAGGATAATTAGAAAATGACTCTGAAAACATCAACTATTCTTTCGAGAGGGTAATTTAAAATATGTCCCAAGACAATATAAATATCTTGTTATTTTAAAATCTTGCAGATTAGACCATTTTCCAGCACATTGTTTCTATATTTGGAGAAAATCATGCACATTCTACCAACTCATAATCGATTATCTTTGTTGGGTTGATTAGTTAATTTTTTTAATATTGAATGAAATCATTTGTTAATAAAGCTTGGAGAAACTAATATTTTTTGGATTTCAACTTTCGATATTGTGAATCATTTATGACCTATGAAATTTCATAGTTTGCACCTTGTTCATTTTACATACTTTGAAAATTAATCACATATTGTCTAACCATAATAAATGTGAGTTTTTGTAGTAGTAATTAATGTTTTTAGGGTACCTAATTGATGGAGGGGAACTCAAGGTAGATCCCATAAATATGGAGGAAAACCGAAAGTGTCCAGTTCCTACTAATGTCACTAAATTTAATGGATTTATTGAGGAATAACAATATCTATAGAATTTCATAGAATGTTTTTAAGTGGTATCTACACCACTCGATACCATAACAACTACATATAAGAGTTTCTAGTGGGGAAATAATCAATAAAAATATTTCAATGAAGTGAAACAAAATATTAGTCAAGTACAAATTCTTGCATTACCTAACTTGTAGAACCATTTTGAAGTGGATATAGATGCACATGGATTCGCTATCAGAGAAGTCTTGATGTAATGAGGTATGATAGTGTGCTATCATTCTGAAATGTTTCATGAGGGAATTATAGATTATCCTATATATGATAAGGAACTCTATTACCTAGTTCAAGTTGCTAAAAAGTGAAAGAACTATCTAATTGGAAAGGAAGCCATTATCCACAATTATCGCTATCCATTGTAGTATTTGGGGGCCTATAGTAAGATTTTGCAAATCAAACATTATAGGTGGATGGGGTTTTTGGAGAATTTCCATCTAGTCATAAAATATAATAAGGGAAACACTAGTAAGTTGGCATGAATGCTTTCAAGGATACCCACATCTAATATTATATATTTCAAAACTCTAATGAACATGTAAAATTTTAACCATGATGTATAAAAAGATGCACACACGAAAGATGATGAATTTAAAGAGATATTTCAATGAATATAGGGAAGAATTCAATTAGAATAAGGTCATAGTAAGGATGAATATCATATCCATAATGGGTTTCTCTACAATATAGACAATCTTTATGCTCATAAAGGTGAAATATTTCATCTTATCAGAGATTCTCGCAACTCCAAGGTTTTAGGAAATTTTGGTGTTCGAAAGATGGTTGTCAACTTACAAAGGTATTTGTATTGGTCAAACATACAAGAATATATATCTCAATATATTAGAGGATGCATATTTTTTTGTAACAACAATCGTATTAATAGAAATCAAAGTTTATACCATCCCCTAGATGTACCTAGTCAACTCTATGATAACATATCCAAGGATTTTGTGTGTGGTTTTCCAACAACAAAGAAGGGACATGGATATTTGTTTGTGGTAGTTGATAGGTTCAACAATAAGTGAGTTCATATGCCTTTTAAAACGACCATCAAAGGAAAATAAGAAGTAAATTTTTTCTTTGAGTTAGTCTCGGTGCACTTTGGGATACCAAGGAGCATCATATTTAACTTATAATGACATAAACCCAACATATCTTAAAACACATGTTCTTCTGTTCTACTTTGAAACAATGTTTTATCAAATAAGATAATCTCTTTTAGGAAAAGTATACCTCTTAAAACATGTAAATATAAAGATTATATATAATAATGAACATATTTTCTTAGCATTAATATTAAGTTTATAGATTTATTATTATTATTTTAAGTTTTAAATTTAATATTAAGTATATAAATATTAGTTGTACATGTAATAAATTATAATTTATACTAGATAAAGTACAAATGTAAACATTTTAAACATTTTAATGACATTGCAATTTTCCATTGCCTAAATTGCATTTTTTAATGCATAAATGGATTCATCACTTAGAAAACCTCCCATTGCACCAATATTGTGCAATACCAACAACTAGTATCTACAATTCCATCATTTTTTCTAATTTTTTGGTTGTTTTTTAGAAACGTTGATCGAAAATATGTGCTCATAAAAAGTTCAAAATGCAGAATGTTTAGAAAAATTCTTAAATAAAATGTTATATAAATTTAAAAAAAATAGCACTATCTGATTTATTGTGTGTGAACAAGAATATGATTCTTTTATTATTATTTAAAGTCACATCTCAGAACTCTACGTCAAAATATCATACATGGAAACTATAATTAATGAGAGAATATAGATTTATCTTCACTAGATAACCCTTATAATGGGGTATGGTGTGGCATATGCTCTTATTATTTTATATTTTTCTTAGGATGTCCATTTTAGACTTAAAATTTCCTATAATATGTGTTAACCTTTAGTACCTATATTTTTAAAAATAGGAGAAAAATAATCTTGTGGAAAATTGATTGTTTTTCTCACCACATATATAATAAAAATCTCACACAAATTTCAAGAATTAAGAATTATTTACCATGACATAATATTTGTGCATGGTGAAACAATCCCCTTGGTTTTTTTTCCCACTTCTAAATCATGCTAGATTGTCAAAAATTTGATTAGAGTCATGGATTCATGGGAAACATAACTTTTTGCAACCATTCTCTAATGAGTATGCATTGCAATAAATACCCTAATTAATTATGGTAATACAGTATAAGCTCGACCATGCATAAATATGTAAATAAAAAAAATTAAACGATTAGAGGTGGATTGTGCTGAGCCAGAATCCATTTCGAAATGGATTTGCTAAAATTAAGGATAAGGTTTAACTCTAAACCACACACCCTTACAACAAATTGAATTAAAAACTGAATTTCTAATTAACATTGTAAACTGATGATGTTATGGTTATTGCAATTGAATTCAAAGGTAACTTTATTATATTCTATAGTATCACCAGATTCAAAATACTAGAGAAAAGTTTTATATAATATTAGATGACTCCTTAAAAATATATTCGATGAGACAAATGAAATGCTATCTATGGATAAAAATTTATGTCTCTCTGACACAATGTTTCTTTTCCAATGATCTATTCCAATTTGTGTCAATATTGTTGTCTTTAATCTTCCTTATGCACTCTGAGGGTCCTTTAACTACTTTTATCCTCAAATTTTCATATTTAATCATATCCCTCATATCATATCAAAAATTGGATACACAATTTGTAGATTCATACAAGAACCATCTTGAAGAGACAATAATTCAAACTAATTGATTCATTTTTCAATGTGTGTGTTTAACTAATATTTGTTTTAGTATGTTTGAGAGGTTAACTCTATAATACAATTTGGGGCAAGTGTATCATGAATTATTTATGTAAAATGGTTGTCATGTTATCTTTTCACATTCAAAAATAATTTTATTCAATAATAATAACCACCAAAGGTCCATCTTAACTCTTACGTGTTAAGTTCTCATAAGGACCAAATCTCTCAATGTGTAAACCATTTCACAAAAATGTTTGCATGTTGAAAATGGTTTGAGGTATTTGATGCCTCTTTATGCTCAATAAATTCGAGGCTCAAATCAATATTGATATATTATATTAAATCATATATTTTGTTTAGAACTAAATTGGGAATCATGGAAGACACCATTTTGCAGAATAAAAATATTATTAAAAAAACATCAAATCAAAATTTAAGGAGAAAATGTGGTATGATAAAGAGTTACAGGAAAACAGAAAATTAAGGTATTATAAAGATGTAATCAACCCTAATCTAGAATATCAAAATTATCGGTTTGTTTTGCCAAGTGTAAAGAAAAAAATAAACATTGCTAAGATAAAAACAAACTCTCATGAGCTCCATAGTGAAATCGGGCGTTGGTCAATTCCTAAAATGCCATGGGATGAAAGAGTGTGTCACATTTGTGACAATAAGAAGGTTGAAGATGAAAACAACTTTCTCTTATATTTTCCAGCCTATACCCATATTAGATCTCATTTTCAAAATATTTTTCACACTACCAACCTTCCTAACCTCTTAACTCAACAAAAGTATGGTGATCTTGAAAAAATTCTCTTCATACTGTTCGAGCACACAAACAAAATTCTAAAGAATAACAAGTAATCACTTACCCTCTTAAGGTGCTATAGACCAATTCATTCTTAGTGGACGTTAATCATCATGATCATCATCAATTAGATAATTAGAGAGCATGAAGGTTACATGGGTAATTATTCATGTGCATGACTAAAATTGTATGATCTACATCTAGTATTCAACGAAAAAAAGAGTGAAAATTTGGCATTGTGATTTATTATTCACATGGGAATATGCACTAAAGAATGGTGAGTTCATTGGAATTTCACTTTTTAAGGCGCACCAAATTGACAAATATCATTATGAGCCACTGAAATACCACAAGGTTTGTTATCAACAAGGAAAAATGAGAGGACTAGAAACACCAACATCCAGGTCAAGACAAAAGAAATGTTCAAGGCCAAGTAGCAAGAGCCACATGTCATATGGACCTCCACCTTGTTGCATACATTTCTCTATTCCCCACCCTTTTTTATTTCTTCTTCCTAAAATGTTTCCTCAGAACTTTTCCCCTTCTTCTTTTTATATAACAAATCTTATGCTTGGGACTTTTGAAGTCTCATAATGAGACCCTTCAAAATATTATGGCTTATCCCATTGAAGTGTTTTATTTATCCTTATTTTCGTATTGTAGAGATCCCATCCTCCACCCTTATATAACTTAGAGTCACATTTTTCATCTCAAATCAAGGTATTAGAGTGACAAGGCTCTACTACCAAATTTGTGTTAATTGAAGTCGATGACATTACATATAACTCATTCTCTACCCCTAATTTCATTTATTTTCTCTCTCTTCCTAAAGTGTTTGCTCAGAACTTTTCCCCTTCTTTCTTTTATATAACAAATCTTATGCTTGGGCCTTTTGAAGTCTTGGAATGAGACCCTTCAAAATATTATGGCTAATCCCATTGAAGTGTTTTATTTATCTTTATTTCGTATTGTAGATATCGCATCCTCCACCCTTCTATAACTTAGAGTCACTTTTTTCATCTCAAATCAAGGTATTAAAGTGACAAGGCTCTACTACCAAATTTGTGTTAACTGAAGTTGATGACATTACATATAACTCATTCTCTACCCCTAATTTCATTTATTTTCTCTTTCTCTTGAGTTTCCCTTCTCGACTTTTCTTTGATGGAGAAGGAAGAGGTTTTCTTCATTTCTTTTTCCTAAATTATCTCTTCCATGGTTATCTCCACACCATGATTTCCTCCCTTTCTTTATCTCTTTCCCCTTATAATTTCCTTCCTTCCCACTTTCCCTTTTGGAAAAAGGTGTCGACCATTGACTACCATCTTCCATTCACTTACCTATTACATTACTTACCTATCTCTTCCACTTTATTTGTTTCTCACATTTCCATCTACCCACTTTCACCTCAACTGCGCCAACCCACTTTCCTCCACATTCCATAAGACTTATGGCCTTCCTTCACTCAACATTCCTTGGGGTAGATGGAATACAAAGGAGTTACACCCACCTTAACATATCATTAAACTATATATGTTCCACATATCTCCGACGACACTTTATACTACTACCTTTTCATTCCGTATCACAACTATTTGAGAGGAGAGGATAGTAGAGTTATTCCATCGTCGCACCTCATATGTTTTCCTCCACTCCACACATTCTTGACAACTCGACTTCATCGTATAAGTGGTATTCAATGGTAGAGGGATGACTAACAACGTGATGGTGATATGGCATCATAGGTAGAAAAACGAAATTGATGTAGCAGATTGGAAGGGTGACATGGTCCAAATAAAACTTGGTGGGGAGTGATTTCTTAAAATCTATGAGTCACGAATAATACAATGGGAAATAACTTTAGCCTATAAACAATAGACATGGACTTCACGTTACGTATGTGGTATTGAGAGTCCCACCATGACCTAACAATTGGGGCCAAATGACAAGGAAATCCAATAGTGGCTAACTTGAAATCTACTAGTGGGAATAACTTGGGCCTTGTATGGATAAATCAAGCAACTAAAGGATTATTTGAAATGTTTTGAAGTGAATAATCCGATAATAGTCGATATGAATGTGGCTTCATTGATAATTCAAAAGAGAAAGTCCCCCCTTACATAGAAGAGAGCCTAATCTGTTATTGACACTCATGATTTTGTACCTTGAGAACAACCGATAAAATCTACTATTAATTCAAAAGATTAAATAGTCCTTTGTACATAGAATAAATCCTAATATCAGTTCTTTAATAATTGATGCTCATGATTTGTACTTTGAGAGAACATGAGGGATAAATTGCAATTAACTAGTTGGGGAATTTGTTGAATTCCCCTAGGTGGAATCCTTTGACAATATATGTCTCCTTTTCGATTAATATTCCTATAATATTCCTATCATATGTGCAGAGAATTTGTTGAATTCCCCTAGGTGGAATCCTTTGATAATATGTATCTCCTTTCTGACTAATATTCCATTGGTCATCATGGAGGACATATAGCTAGAGAAAATATAAGATGGTACTCATAAGAAGTGTACATATTTTCAAGAATCATTTGAAGAATGTGGGGTATTGTATGAATTTTAGTAGTAGTGAATTTAAGATCACATATTTTATTAATATGAGGAAATAAGGGTCTATTTTCCCTAGCACATCTAATTAAGTTGTGGGTTTCATTTTCTAGGAAATCGAGGTTCAATATCTTTATTGTGTGTTTATTCGGGAGGAAATACCCAAAAAACCATCCATGTTAAGGGTTGGTGCAGTTGAGGCTGAGTGCGATACCCGAGTGATTCTGACGGATTAGATTCTCCTGGGTTGTGGTTTCTTAGACAACGGTTGAAATGTTGGCCCCGCAAGAGATGAAAATTTCTAACAAACACAAAAAACATGAGTAAATAAAGTTTTCATGCTCTTGAGATAATAAAATTAATTTTTTCCATTAATTTCCCCATAAATAGAAAATGTAGAGGTAGTTGGCAATACAAATACCCCAATAATTATTTAGTTCAATTATATAAAAGCAATGATTGTGGAATTGGAATGACAATGGATAGGTTTGTCACATGGATGGAGAGACGCAAAAACCATGGGAATATTTTTATGAAGAATGATTTCATTCAGATATGTAGAGATTTAGTTAGACACATCGAATTGAAATGGAAGTATTCACCTTTTTTTAATAGTAATGAATAGATTTTGTATTAGAAAAGGTAGCAACCAAATAAAAAAACATTGTAATACAAAAGTTTAGGATTGGCCTTGAAAAAACATCCAAAATAGAAGAAATGTAACTTCTCGTGAGGCTTGCCTTCCTAGTTACAACCGCTAAAGGATTGACAAGTATTCTTCCCTAAATATTGAAAAAGTAATAAAATAGTGCGATAAAACATGATGAATTCATAGAAGTAAATTGTTGATTTTCATTCCCTTCATGGGATTCATCTTGCATGTACACCTAGGGCTCTATTCTATCATCCTCATGGCACTTTATTCAGACAAACATGGATAACCTCATATATGGCGTCCGCCAATTTTTAATTTTGAGAAAACAGAATGTCTAAACACTCCCTAGATGTTAAAGATGAGGCTAAAGATAGGCCAAAGAGGGAGGGATCCTAAAAGGAAATTGTTTCGAAAACGAGGTGGGGGGGAGGGAAAGGAAATTGATTCAACAAGGAGGTGAGTGGGGGGAGGTAAAGGGGAATGAGAAAACTCCATATGCAGGTTTTATTCAGCTATAATACTCCCAACTCGTAATTTCATAGACATAACCTATAAGGGTAGCTCTCTATTCTTCCTATGATGTTTCAGCCTGAGGGAATTTACTTCATTCTCCCTCTACTGGATTTTCATAATATGGTTTGCAATCTCTACTACACATTATTGTCGGACATTGTTTTCTTTGAGAGTGCACTAATCGAATTATTCTTTTCATTTATTCTAATAGATAGTCAAATTCATAGCACTACACTTATCTTTTCATACTTACTAACCATACAACACATGATATCCACTCCTACAATGATAGTGCAGTATTATTTCCACTATGATTCCCAAAATATTTTCAAATCAAACCATAACAAGAGTTCCTAGAGATATTGCCTCTTACATCGAGCTGAATTTGAGGTCGATAATTGGTGCAAACGAATTTAGTAATAACCCATATCCTTTCTTAATAAACCTACATGCACCACATAAATCCTTCATAAAAAATAACTTGAATTCCCATGTGAGATATTTGGGTATGAATGAGGAGGGTAACACAAGTGGATTAACTTACCATCCATTCACTAATACATGATGAGGTAGGTCTTTGTGGCTTCCATATTCTCCTTGGTTCAATTGTACGCCAACAAAGGATGGGTATTCATTTGATGGTTTACATATTCTCCCCATTTGGATATATATCTACTCTTTCTATTAACCCCATTATTTTCATACCAATCCACAATCTTATTTTTCTTTCCCGTGATATGGGAAAAATCAAGTCTCTCAAAGTCTTGGATCAATACTGTGTTTCTTCATGTAAGTCTATAAAGTTTTGTATCCATTTGATTGTTTCCATAATCCCATTTCAATATATATCTACTCTTGCAGGTAACCCCATTATTTTCATAATAATTCACAATCTTATTTTTCTTTCCTATAATATTGAAAAAGTCAAGTCTTCCAAAGTAGATCAATGCTTTGTTTCTTCATATAAATTTAAGTTTGTAAAATTTAAAATTTTGGAAATAAATTTTAAAATATAAAGATCTTATTAATATTGTTAAATCATCGATCAACATTTCTATGTAAACCTTGTTACAATTTAAAACAACTAAGAATCCATAAACAAATAGTGCTTTCACCTCATTATCGATACAATTACTATCCCATGCAGGCTCCATGTCCCTTTTTCGTTTAGGGTAAAAATGATACCTCCTCTTCCCTCGCAATTGTTGCCTCTATGGAATTCTTCACTTATATATAAAATATTTTTAATTCTTCACTTATATATAAAATATTTTTTTATATGATGGTCCATTCATAGTTTCTATATTCAGAAAGGATTTGATCATTGAGATTAGTCTCAAACATGTATTATCTTTGTTATTGTAATGGATAATTCTATCACATTGAAAAGTTCCTTCATATTTCTTTATTTGTTCTTTGTATTTAAAATCGAAATGCATAATAGTGCGGTCTTCCTATTCATAAAATTTGTTTGATAATAACATTTTAAGTGGATTTATTTATATCTCCTAGATATTTGAATTCATTATAAATGGGAGTAATGATTCATTTTTCACTCTCAATAACGTTTTTGTAAGTACGTTTAAGAGTGTATTATTTACTACAATTCTTTCTCATGTCACTAACTCTTTTAAAAGAAGTTTTTGTTTAACATATTTACATAACTCAATGGATGATGTTATTTACTACAATTTTCTATCATGTCACTAACTCTTTTAAAAGAAGTTATTGTTTAATATATTTACATAGCTCAATGGATGATGTTATTTACTATAATTTTCTCCTATGTCACTAACTTTTTTAAAAGAAGTTTTTGTTCAACATATTTACATAGCTTAATGGATAATGCATAAATGTTTAAGAGGATTTTTCCAATTAAATTTTACCTCGTCTTTTTAGTATTGTAATAAAACACTAAGATATCTCATTGAATTTATTTATTTATATAAAAATGGATATTTGATCTTTGAGATTCATTTATTTAAAATAAAATATCATATGGGATTTATTTATTTATATAAACTTAGAACTCTATTTAAGATTAATTAGCTTCATTTCCTAAATGACAAATACTATTTACTATTCATAAATGGTTTGGATATAATTATCACTATCCAAAAACCTCTATTTTTTTCTTTTCTTAAATATGTTATATGTTATCTAAACTTAACTCAAGTGTAGTGACTAACCTTTAGGGATATCACTACACTTAAAAATGTGATATATATTAAATCGAAGAGGTGAACATTTAGGTGACAATAGGCATTTCCTTTCTTGTGGCGTTGAAGTCTACGTGATTGATATGATATAGACTAGGTTTGAGAGTAAATAATTGGAACTGGAATTCTCTACACCAAAAAAATCGAATTCCTTAGAATCAAAATATAATATTTTCTACCACATTGTTTGATAAACTTAAAGTTATTTAAGAAATCTTTATCGAAACGCCACTATGGAACAAGGTCTTGTTTGTCTAAACTTTAAGAAATCTTAACTCGTATGGAAACTCCACTATGGAACAAGATCTTCTTATTTAAATTATAGTATCATGTCATGTGTATTTTAATGAGAGTAGATAGAAATGTCTCATCCATTTAAATATCCATCTTAGATAAATTAAGAATAAAATCCTTCCTCTTTTGAAGATAGTAAAAAATGTCGTCATTGGAGATGTTTTTTTGTCAAAACCATTTTATAGATTTTTCTTTAAAGAAGTTTTATATATCATAAAATTATACATATAAAAATATTTATAATATAAAAGTATTTAATAAAAGTATTATTTTCTATATAAATAATATAAAATTATTTAATAAAAGTATTATTTTCTATATATTGATGATTACTATCTATAAAGATTAAGTTTAGTGTATTGGATTTTATTGATAAGGAATTAATTAATTAGTATTAACATTTTTTTTTATGATTAATAAAATGAAATTCTTTAGATTTTTTTGATTTTCACTAGTTAACAAGTTATAAAGATCAATAATGTTACAAATATTAGAAATTGAGATTTATGTCAATACAACAATATGGCATTTTCAGAGAAAATATTTTTTACCTTCACTTTGTTAATACTAAAAATATTACATAATTTTGTATATCATGGTGTTTTTACTTTTATCAACATCATTTTTCAATGTAAATGTTAGAAATTTAGCTCTTATTTCATAAGTTGGGGTTAATGATTTATTTATAGTTGTTTATCTTTATCTTATTTCTGTTACATCACAATTTATCTTTAATTTAGTTTTCATAGTAATTTTAATAATATTATATTATTTTGTAAAATTATCTCTTTTATTTTAAAAAATATAATCAAGAATATACAATTACTATCTATTTATAGTGTTTATTTTAATAAGTGGAAGTCCAATATTTATGAATAGTTATGATGTATTTTTACTTTACCATATATGATTGTCATTATAAATAATTTTTTTTAAAACATAATTTAATGATTTTTTTTAAACACAGAATTCTGAATTGGAGAATTCTGAACTGGAGTTGACAAAATTGAAGACAAAGATCGATCATTTCCAAAGATGGGAAAGGTAATACTTCTCATAATAATAATATAACACAATTTGAAAAAATAATATTTGAAAATACTTGAGTTTCAAATGTTAAATTGATTGCAGACATATATTGGGTGAAGATCTTGATTCAATGAATATCGAGGAGTTGCTTCAATTGGAAAACCAACTTGAACAAGGTTTAAAGCATATCAGATTAAGAAAGGTAATTAGGGTAATTAAAATGAAAATTATGTGTGATTTGTTGTTAATATTTTAAGTTTTATTAAATAGAAAGTATTTTGTGTTTGAAAGAAATAGTAATGAGGGGTAGGGTGGGTGGACATTATAAAAAATTAGTAATTTTTTCATAATAGCAATGATGGTAAGGATGGTGATTATGTGGATGGGAGATATTATATCTCCCCCAACCCCATGAGGATGTAGGGGTTTCCTAAAATATTATGAAAAAATTATTTGGGATGGAGGAAGATATTATATTTCCCACCATCCCCACCCTCTAATAATATCTCTCCCCACCTAGACCCTCTAATAAAGAGATAGTATATCTCTCCACACTAGCACTTTCTACTTTTTTTCCATAATAACTCCCCTCAATGTCACCCTCATTATGATAAGAGAATGCAGGGATAATAAAACTTAATACCTAGTGAGGGGAGATAACGATTTTTCCTATTAAGATTTCCATAATATCTTCCCCCACTCATACCCTTAGGTGTTTTAGATACAAACTCCCCCATCCATAATGAATTTGTAGTTCTTCTAAAGATCCTTTTCCTCAGGCCCAACAAGGAGAATTGAAACTAACATACCTTATGGTGATCCAAACCCAAAGTTTGGACATTTTTCCAATTATCCTCAACTTATTTTAAAAGATTGATCTTTAAAAAATTAAAAAGATGATTGATAATTTCCAAAAAAATAAGAAGAAAATTGAAATATTTAAAAACATAAATTATTGTTATTTTTTAATAAAAAAAAAACAAATTTCTTGTAAATTTATGAATACCTTATAATGTTAAAAATATATATACTATAACAATGATATAAGTAAAAGTGGTTGATATATATGACTATAAATATTAAAAGATGAAAAAAAATATAAAATAACAACAACCACATATATCAATCATTTTTACGTATATAATTAAACTAATATATAATATTTTAACAATTAATTTATATATATTCATAAGGCTTACCAAAATAACTCCTATCATGTTTCAATCTTTCTTCATTATCGTGTCTCTTCAAGGAGTTATATTTTTATATTTTCAAACATTTATAATATATTTTTATGGTTTGGTTCCTATCACTGTCTTTATTGTTTCTTCATCGAGTAGATATTTTTATATTTTCTCATATTTTTGGGTCTATTTTACTGAATTAAAAAATATTCAACATAATTCTACATAAAAAAAAATATGAATAAAACAAACTTTAGGAAGTTGAAGGAAGTTTACATAGGATTATATAATTTTATATATATAAATTATTATTTTAAAAGGGTGTACAATAAACTAAGTTGAAGGAAGTTTACATAGGATTATATAATTTTATACATAAAAATATATTTTTTTAAAAGGGTGTACAATAAACTTGAGCATTTTTAAACATAAGGGGCCTTTTTTAAAATGCTATGTAATAACTCTATAGAGGGAATTTCATAACCCGGGAGGTATTTATTTTAAATATATGTAGTACCTCGACCGGCATTTAAAAGCCGTGCAGTAATTTATAACTGTATTCGGTAAATGTAGAAGACACACCGGAATATACCCGCATGAAGGAGATGTAAATATTAAGAACAAATTGACCAAATGTATATATGACTTTAAACAGAAGTATAATGTATACCACGAAATCAAATTAAAATAAGCTTTATAGGAGTACACCTATTAAAAAGCACTAGAGTTATGACATATGTGATTTGTGATTTAGGATTTTTACTCATTATTTTATTTTTTAGTGGGGCGCTGTCTGTTTTGCTTCTACACCCGTGATCATAATATGTCACGTAATAATCTCTCGGAGTTTTTTCTATCTCGCTTATTTATTATTTACTCCCGGGTTTTATTTCCTCCAATAGTTATTACCTTCACTTTCACTCCCTATGCTGGCCGTCTATCAACACTTCTGCGCTGGCCGTTTCATTTTTAATAATGTGGTGCGAACTGGTGGGATGGCCCTTTCCATTTTCATTTTCAATAGACGAGAGCAATCGATTCTTGGACTTTTATATCGATTGCCATCCAGGTGGAATTTTCATTGGCACGACTCTTCATCTGCATTACGCTACTGCAGACACGAATTCCTGAATTCCTTTTGGTATTTCATGAAATGCCGGGCTGAAAGGAGCAGACGACTTCCTATTTCCAGAACAGTCTTCAAGCGCAACAGAAAGAATTAAGCGATACCGAATATTAATTTCAAGGGCGAAGAAGTAGTCACCGATCGGCTTAAGGGAGCGCAGGTTTTGAAGTTTCTGCCAGAAGATTTTCTGTCCGCCCATTAATTCAGATTCTCCTTTGGCACATAAGGAATTAATCAACGTAAGCACCGGCTTCGTAGCAGTGAAGAACACTGAGAATAATAGTATTCAGAAATCCATGAGAGACCAAACTGAACTGGAAATCTCAGCTATCTCAGCTTTACATTTTAGAGAAAAAATATTCAAAATTTGAAAAGGAGGAGATCAGGCTTCAAGTTTGTTTAGTTTGTTTGTGGCCGTTGCAGGGAATTTTTTTAAATGCATAATGAAATATCGTAATGTCCCAGATAATAAGCCCATTCATTTCCAAGTGCTTGCAGACTGCAGAGACAAGTTAAAACCGCCTTTACCACCAACGTATTTTGGTAACTGCTTATGCCCGTGCTTATGCCCAGACTACGGCCAAAAAGCTATTGGAGAGAGATATCTGCATTGCTGCTGGCCCATGAGGTATTCAATTCATGCAAAACAGAGGTGCAGCTAACACCCTCTGTTGTAGGTTCAAATTTTAATGTTTGATTGTTTCACAATTTTAGGTTAAAATTTCTGTCACTTTAATGTTTTATGTCCGGTTTAAATTTTCATGTTTTATTGTTAGGTTTAAATTTTAATGTTTAATTTTGAGGTTTTTTTTTTAATGTTTAATATTAAACGACAATATTGGAATATAAATTGCTATTTTTTATCTTTTAAAAATTAATAACTAAGTTATATCAACCAGATATTGTGATAATATATAAAACTAAACAATTTAGTAACTTTAAACAATTAAACAAAATAAAAATTTATATTAAAAAAGAACTCAATATACAAAATCAAAATTTATATTAAGAAAGAAACTACAATAAACAAAATCAAAATCTATATTAATGAGAAATTATATCAAATTAAATGTATGAATATTAAAGAGAAAAGTATAAATGTATTTATGAAAGACATTGTTTGAATGTTGTTGAAAAATGCATTCAAGTAATTGCATAAATGTGGAAGAAGTCATAATTTTTTGTTATTTAAATTGTATTTCTGAATGCTTAAATGGATTTAGTTGACTACTCAAATATCCAACACTTTTTAGTTCAATTTCCAACAAAATTAAACAGAAAAGAAGACGATTAGACTACAACTATAAACTATTAGAAACATATATAGAAAAAAAATTAACCTAAATTTTAAATCAAGCACATATATAAAAATGAAATATATCAAGTTATGTCAAAAATGTAGCCAAGAAAGTAAATAAATAACAAGAAGTTCAAGAAAACCTAAATTTTAAGTCAAGCTCATATATAAAAATGAAATATATCAAGTTATGTCAAAAATGTAGCCAAGAAAGTAAATAACTAACAACAAGTTCAAGAAAGAAAAGAGGACTAGCCTAAGCCAATTCAATTAATGTGTACAACAATAATGTATATATTGTACATATTTCACAAGTGTCCTCTAAGGGTATGACCGTTAGGGTAGAGTTTTCAACATCCCCCCTTAATCATAGGTTCCTTCTTTCCTGAAAAAAGGGTCACTTCTTGACAACTAGTAATGTGTCAAGCAAATATTTAGAGGGCTTAATATCCTCTCTAAACTTTGAAAAAATAGCAGAAGATAAAGACTTCTACTAAACAGATCCAACACATGTATAAGCTACTGGAACAATGGGTAAACTTTCATAATGCATACACAGATGAAGATCGAAACACTGATATATCATCTGATAATGTGTTGGCTTCAACAAAAAATGCAACCACTTACAATCACAATTCAATTTCAACAGTATTTGATACTTACAAAAGGAAAAACACTAAGTGTAAAAAATTGCAAGTCATAAAATTATGAATAGACACAAGTCCAAAATGCAGGAGTTGAATTATTCTTCAAAATTTTGTATCCAGAATGCACGAGTTGAATTATTCTTTAAAATTCTCTTTAATGAAATCACTTGTTGTTGTTGGACTAAAAAGACTTCTAAAATGAAAACCTAACTATCAATCATGGATGCATGCTTAAACCCTTTAACATGCAAAAAAACTCTTTAAATGGGTAATCAACTTAGTTTTAACACCAAATAATTGAGCGTTCCAACTCGAAACCCATACAATCAAAGGTTTAACCCTAAAGACTATAGGTCAACTTTTAAAAACTTTACAAATATCTTTCAAAAATAATTATAAAAATCTGAATATAATTCATTTTGTAATGATAAGGATTTTTGTTTGGAGTTATAACAGCTTTTACTTTTTGTAACGAAGTTTTAAATATTAAATATACCAGGTCCTTCTATCCTTCTTTGAATACGATGTAACAAATATTAATTGGAAAGCTCTCAACCGTTTGCGTGGACTCGTACACACTTGGCACCTTTACCGGATTAGTTTTCCCCCAGAACCATCTTCATTATATAAAGTCCCAGATGTTTCCAACAACAAGGTTTCAATTTTACTCAGAATTCTCCAGGCAAAATTCGACTTCTATATCCCTATGACTCTGATGAGCTCATAAAATAGAGATTTTAAAGGTTTAATACAAATAATCTGAAGTGTGGATTGAATTTAGCACCAAAATTGAAAGCGAAAAACTCGGGTCTGACAATGTCAATTGAAAGAATCCAGTTACGATCCCCAATGTCCACGATATTACTTGGTTATATATATTAGCAGTTTTAAATATGCCACTAGGTGCATTCATAATAAGGAACTATGCTTTCTAAACAAGGGAAATAGCTGCTATTGACTTTATACTGGATGCAAATGGTGTGGAATCTGAGATTTTTTTCTTTGTTGGGACAGTAAGATATGGCTTCATACTAAACCAATTGATTTATGCAATTTGCAATCACATGCTATGCAAAAGAGTCATTTCCATTATATAACAGTTGTTTCCTTTGTTTTTCAATATTCATGAATTCAATTCTATTCCAGTGACAACGGATAAGAGAAGCATTCAATCATATTCCAACAGATATAAATTCAATTATATTCCAATGATAAGAGAAGCATCCTAGAACGAATTATAGAAAGCCAAGTTTTTTGGGTAGCATTAAATGTTTTTTGACCATATTTTTATTGGTCGTTAAATGGTAGGGACTACAAAGCCGAAACGCAATTAAAACATTTCTCATGAAGAAAAGAGAGTTAAAGCTACATGCGAGCTATGAGGTTGGAATGATTGTTGAGCAAGAAGCTTGGCGGCCTCAAACTGGCCTTCCTTAACACGTGATCAGTGTTATCGGGGCATAATTTTTCTAAAAGAGTGAATGGAAAGTCTGTTTAATACATAAAATTGGTTGTATATTAAAACTTATTTATTGTGTGAATATCATCCACGTCTTTACCTCCTTTACTGTGTGAATATTAACACGATACCCTCACAATTACAAACAAAAAGATTATCATCCATGTCGTTACCTCCTTTACTGTGTGAAG
>ML778273.1:720194-746314 GCA_009831015.1 Picea engelmannii | reverse complement strand
AATATATATTTACATATATCTTGTACCAAAAAATGTGAGTGATTTCTTACCATCACTCATTCACTTCAATTCTTATATCCAAAACATAATAATTGTCGTGGATCTGATACTTCTACACCAACAAGCTTTGCAGATTGGATTAGCTACAAATTCAGATAAGCTGGATATTTACAAGGCCTTCTCCAACAATATTATCTTTGAGCGCCAACAAACAACAAACGGTGGCGTTGCTAGTTTTTTTCCCTCACACAAACTTCTCTTCCTCTGCGTGGAAAATCATATGTAAATAAAAGAACCTTTGATAGTTCATCTCCTTCTCTTCATGAACCTCCTTCACTGCACATTCTCACTGCACTTCAACTCCATGGAAAAACTACCATGGATCTACCAGGCCCTAAAATTTATAGGGCTATGATAAAATACCAGGAATTAAGAACTATAGTGTTGTGATCCCAGTGTTAAAAATATATCCAAGAAAGTAGATAACTAACAACAAGATCAAGAAAGAAAAGAAGATTGGAGGAAAAGGAAATAAGCCAACTCAATTAATGTGTACATCAATAATGTATATATAATACATATTGCACAATTTTCCTACAAATATATAACCATTAAGATAAAATAACAAACTCAGATTAGAGTTTTCAACAAGATATACATGTTTGGTGTGGCTGCCTTTGATTTTGGATGAGATTGAGATTGCATTTTTTAAGTAGAGAACTCATTTAGAATAACTCATTGAATATTGGATGAGATTGGATTTTGGATGAGATTGGATGGTTTAGATTCCTCTACTATTTGAGACTGTTGCAATTACTAGAGAGATTATTCAGAATAAAAGCTCATTCTCAATGACCTTTATTTCATATGGGTTGTACTGATTTGGAAAAATATATGATCCTTAAAGTTGTATCATTCTTCGATGTGGTGGATTTCTTATATATGTTGAAATATAGTGTAATTAATCCATGGTTTTTTTATTTTACTTGGTAGTTTCTCTCTCCAACAATTCTCAAAGATTTGTGAGACACGACTTCAATTTCCTTGGATGATACAATACATTTTTCTTGATTGTTTATACTTTTCGATGTTGTATTTTGTATTTTTTTTTGCATTTACTGGTACACTTATGTTTTAGATTACCATTTTTTTAATCCAAAGAAATGGCCATTTTAATTGTTTTGTATCCCATGGTGAATAAATTCATTCCTTCAATCTAATCATTAGATATGTTACATGTATATTCAATAATTTTGGCTTTGATTATTCATATCTTGAAACATTGTTGAAGCAGTTCCTATTGTTCAACTTTCATGTGGGTTCCTACTTAAGTCAATGGAAAAGTTGTTATATTCCCTGTAGAGTTATTACAATGGGAAACAAAAAATGAAACCTCTTTAAAATTCACATAAAATCGCATGGATTAAGGAATCTTAGTCTCTAAGAAAATATCGATTTCTTAAAAGACACAAAATATGTTTTGGTAAGAGGCCATTGTGTATAGATTTATCACAATGTTAATGGAAATTGCATTAACAATAATGGAAATTGTTGTACTTGCATGGGAATCTCTTATCTTCCCTCACATAAACACATGGATTAAGAATCTCTTATCTGCCCTCACATAAACACATGGATTAAGGAACCTTGGTCTGTAAGGAAATCCCGGTTTCTTGAATCATGAGACAGAAAATATGTTTTCGAACAAGGCCGTTGTCTATAGATTTATCACAAAGTTAATGGAAATTGCATTAACAATAATGGAAACCGTTTCCCTTGCATATGAATCTCCTATCTTCCATCTCCGTCCTAGGAATAAATCTTAAACATATCACTGAAAAAAGTTATTTTGTGTGCGTGTGTCATGTTCTCTAGTTTGGTTTAACTATATTTCTGAAATAATTTCCTACCTCTTACTTAGAGCATAGCAAATATTATGTGTGAAAGACATATGTTTATAACTTTTAATTCACCGGATCGATTTGATGTTGGGAATTAAGCACATTGGACTAAGCACATTGGACTATGTAGAATTCAAAGATAGAAAATGGAGATTTGATAATGTGCACCGCTAATGGCCCAATATATACATGCATGCACCCACTTCAATTGAACTACTATTTTTTATAGTTACTTCTTTAGACCTGCTGCATCACAATACTCAACCACTTGTCTTAATTTAAAAATCGAGTGTGATGCTTCATGTATTTCCTCAATCATGTTTCCTCCTCATAAAATGGAAGAGTGGAGTATAATACACAAAATATTCAATTACTATAAATATCAATACATTAGACTCTATTATATAGAGTGTACGGGTTGTTATCAATTCTAACTTATTTCAAAGATAACTGGAGAGGTTGAGAGAATATCTCAACCACACACCAAACTAGGATCTCACAAATCCAACTCTCAAACAACCTCCTAAGAATATGATCACAGAACTCAAGTAGATATTAGCTCTACTTCTCAATACATTAGCAAGCATATTAGAAAAGTAGGAATTATATATTTCAACACTCTCCCTTAATGACTACTTATATAAATATCTATGTGGTCATATCTTCATTTGTTTCATTTTGTACCTGTATCTAATTATTGATGTCCATATAAAAATAAATCCATCTACCGAAATACATGGGTCATCAGTCGTTGTAAACTCCAATTCTCTAGGAATCCTTTTAAGCTACATGGTTCATTCAACCATTCTTCCTCATACCTTCCCTTCATCACATCATCATCAAGCTGGGTTTTTTCGGCTTATCCATAACCATGCTCTGGGTTTTCTCAGATTACCCTCAACCATGCACCAGGTTTTCTCGGATTACCTGTAACCATGCTCTGGGTTTTCTCGGATTACCATCAACCATGCACCATGTTTTCTCAAATTACCTATAACCATGCTTACATGCTTTACATAGTTTTTTTTAGATCACCATGAACTTTTCACATTAGGGGGTATACAATGGATCAATTACATACTTAAGTATTCTCTAGGACCACTACATAGACTTTCAATTACATGTGTGACTCACATTATAATAACTCAAATGACATAAGTATGCACACCTTCAAACAAAAAAACATCACAACTCAATCTCACTTTTGTGTCAAATTGGAGGGTGTGTGAGTCCAACAGAATGGGAACGTACACCTCACTTCACTATAACACCTCCATGTAGTGGTCCAAGTATTTCCTCATTCCTTGCAGTGGCTCCTCTTCTGAGCACTTTTCCATTGTGCAGGGTTCACTTTCTCTCATCAAATAATTTGAGTGTCACTGTGCATGGGCCTTGTTCAATGAATTCACTATATTTAAATCCATGCATATGCTCATAGATATGCCAAATATATGCTCACAAACCCATGAAATAATGCTTACAATTCTTCACAGGTGAACTATCACGTAAGCTATAGACAACAGATAAATAACAATTGCAATAGGAAATCCCTTAAGACTTTTCTTAGAGCCACATTGCAATTCCCAAGACAAACTTGACACTGCCAGAAAAAATTAACTCAACACGCTCTATATTAACCACGCGGAACAAATTCAATGGAGAATTGCACACTATAACCAACTCAAATATGAGATGAGGAATTGCAACATCTTTTCATCAATACAATGTTCTAGCAAAGTCTTGATGCAATTTTCAGCGTTCTGATACCATGACAAAATGGAAGAGTAGATTGTAATACACAAAATATTCAATTAATATAAATTTCAATAGAATAGACTCTATTATATATAGTGCATAGGTTATTCTCAGTTCTAACTTATTCCAAAGATAAATGGAGAGGTTGAAGAATATATCAACCACACACCAAACTAGGATCTCACAAATCCAACTCTCAAACAACCTCATGGGAATAGGATCACACAAATCACGTAGAGATTATCTCTACTTCTCAATACATTAGAAATCATATTAGATAAGTAGGAATTATATATTTCTACACCTCCAAGTGTCTAGGGAGATAGCCAAGTTGATCAGAGTTTCCAAGCGAACACAAGAAAAACAAGGATACCTTATGTTTTAAGGTCAGTGGTTGATTGGCACGAGGTGATGAATAGGAAAGAACTCTTATCCATTAAACCATTTATGGTCATCCTCAATATTCTCCTTTTCACTACCATATTTAGGACATCCCATGCTAGCCAGACACCATATGAAGCAGAGGGAATCAAACCCAAATTGAGAGAAGCAAAATGGTTAAATAATTATCACTTCTCTATTGCCTCTCTCCCTCGACCATATTGAAATGGAGTTTTTTTACCTTGGATCTATCCCAACATATGGCTATGACCATCCCAACAAAAATTGATCATGAATATACACCTGACTCATTGGAAGAAGGGTGGATGGATGAGTGCGATCGAGCCCCCAAACCAAAGGAATTCCATTGCTTATTAAACGAAAAAGAGGAGTCTATGGTTGATCATTAAAATGTATAAGTCGGTTGGATGCACTAGATCAATTGTTTCCCCAATAGAATCCTTGCAGATATCTTAATTTTTTCAAGGGTTTTATAGGTGTTATCTATAGTTAATATCACATCGAAGAGCCATTATATCCGAAAGTATTATGTGGAAAAAATATATTATATACATTTTTGTAGTGAGGGGCACTGTGGCTCTTGCAGAGTACATCGAATTCAGACGAAATTTCACTAATATTGCAACTCAGTTTGTGTGAGATCTTGTTGTCAGAAACAAGAAGTTCACATACAACTGTGATAACCATTCCTTCAACTATCTTCAATATGTATTTGTTCCTAGATAATTTTGTTGTTTTTTGACTTTTTTTCGGTCAACTCAGTGATGGTTGCGACTAGGATATACTAAATGCCATGATATTGGGTTTCTAAGAAATGGTTTACATTACTTTGTTTAATGGTAACATTGAAGGTCATTGTAGCATTATATGAAGCATTTATAATGACTATTCACATAATAGGCCAGAGTGATTATCTGTTCGGGCAATTTCTAGAGAAGAGGAGGGGAAATCACATGAAGTGATGCAATTTCTCTTTCTTAGGAATTCACATCACATCATATGAAATAATTAAGGTAGTAATTTATTCGAGCAACTAATAGTGATATATTATTTTCCATCTTACAACAATCATAAGGCTATCATAGAATTTGGCATAATTCAAAAATGACTGAGGACTTGAAAATTGGAGAATAACAGAGAGAGAACTCAGACACAAAGTGAGACTATGCTCACACAATCTATATTCCAATTTGATAAATTGCATAGAAATTTATAGACTAGGATAGCCTCTAACAATCTCTAGAAATAATAGATCTGAGAACCAACCAAAGACTAAACTAGCATACAATACAAATATGTTCTAGCAATTTCTTAACTATGGCATTTCGCCATTATTATCTAACACTCCCCCTTAATGGAGAAATGGATTAAATACAATGAAAACACATAACATGCCTACCGGTCTTAGTCTCATCTAGGCTTACAAATTGACTCTAACAATTTCATCTTTATCTTTCTTTTTTTCAGATAGTGATGGATATGGAGCTTCTTCTATGACTTGTTTCTCCAAATATGTTTCATCTTGACTCTGTTCTGCTTCACTATCATCTTATCTTTGCTCTTCTTCATTTTGGAACTTGGTCGCTGACTATCTATCTTTTTCCTCAACACCTCTACAGGTCCTTGGAAGCATGTGTCTTTAATTCTTGCAAATTCTTCCAACTTATCATAAGTGGTTTGCTTCCCTTTTTGGATACAATCATGAATCTCCTTCTCAATGGATTGCTGCAACATCAATTCATAATAATACTTGATTTCTTTCGGGCTCCACACAATAAAAATTGACTCAATATTTTCTTCATCAATTTCTTCATTTTCTTCCATGTTTTCTTCATAATCAATCACTATTTAAAATGAATTGTTGTCTTGTAAACCTGCACACTCAAAAACATTGTTACAATCATATGAAAAATAATAGGAAGAACCATACTGGTTCTTTTCATTTTTCTCTTCTAAGAGAGCTTTCCTTTCTTCATTTTTCATCCCTATTGTAGTTTCATCCACCTGATCTGTAAGAAAAGTTACTTTTCCACTTAACAAATCATCTATGAGTTTCCTCTCGGGAAACATATGGAACCAACATTCACTTTAAAAAATTTCATCATCATATTTAACTAAATTTACCAAAGATTCACCCATGGGTTCATTAGTAGTTATACATTCATCTCCTTTATCAATCTCAATTGAATTCACCAAATAACTAGATGTTATTTTATTGTCACCTACAGACATACTTTATTCATTAATCATTGCAACTTCAATAATGTCATTTTCACACTTTATTCTAGTTACGAGACTGTCAAAACAATCACCATTTTCAACAACAATACTTTCATCAACTTCATCATTCTCACTCCACTTTTTCATTTCATGAATATCCCAAAATATTTTTGCACTAAGTATTTCACCAAATTCACCCAAAATAATAGACAAAATGTTTTCATCCACTAATGATATAATAAGTTGTAATGTTATTGCACTTCTTCTCTTATCATATAAATTGACACAACCTTCATTATCATAATGCAATAAATCTACTAACCATAGTAATTTTTTCATTTCAGTTGCCCAAGGTTCATCAAATTATTCTTTGATCAGATCCAGTTCTACATTCTGACCCTTAAGCGTGGGTTCTCTCGAGAGTTGTTTCAATATCCTTTGATGATCCATGAGAGCTTCACTCTCTATTGGATGCAATCATGCTCATAGGTTATTTCATGCAGTAGATGTAGAGTGGATATTTCCACGGAATGTTCTTTACAATAAAAAACTATCACCATGTGACTGATACCTTCGACAATGATAGAAACAGTGGCATTGACATCGAATTTATTTTTTTAGCGACTGCTTAAACAGTTTGTGACAAGAGTGAATTATAGGACGTCCATGACGATTTTCTATCTTAGATCTAGTGAAGAAACAAAAAGAAACATAATTGTTTCAAAAAAGTTCTGTGAGAGCAACATTTCTTGAAATTAGAGGCAATCACTCAATTGCATTAAACAAAACCTTGTCCAATAATGTTAATATCACTGGAGAAAATTCTGGAAAAAAAATTATTTACATGAAGCGACCATGGCCTATGAAACCATCAAATACTTTCTATGGTTGGTTGAAAATGAGGTATCAAGAAACACATTCAACACCGTTCTCAGCAATTGCATAAATTCACATCAATAAATGTTATTTCTCAATGCAGATGAGGAGTGCACCAGTCAAAAAATAAGATTCCTTCAAACAATGCAATCTTTAACTCCCGGTGGATAAACAAGAACTCAAAGTCGAATGTGATCTCTTTCTGTAGAGATTCCACTGACAAGTTCTGTTACAATTTGGGTATGCCTCATAATTCTCGCTCGCACTCCCTCACAACAAATTTCCACAATGGTGGATCTTGGGCTCCTTCACCTTGTGGCTCCTTCACCAGCAACAAGCGCAGACTCCTCCATGATGTGGCTACTTCACCAGCATCAATGTCTTGGCTACAAATCAGATATATCTTGGCTGGAAATCGGATATATCTTCTTCAAACGCAATGATAGCCTCTTCCAGTCACTAGTGAATTAAGGATGACAACGGGTGTCACTGTTCAATAATAAAAACAATGGCAGCGACACTCTAATGCAGTGATCTAGGCGCTCTTTTTACTCCGAAAAACAATACAGGAACTCAAAACCAAAATTCATGCAACAAATATCACCTCATTCAGTAGTTTCATCCAACCTCATCTAGCAGTTTCATCCAGTAGTGATGGGCGGCTCTTCACAGGTTCGACAGTCCTCTACTAGTCAAATGATTGGCCGACGATTTGCTTGGTCACTCATAATGTGCCAAAGTGACTTTTTTCTTCTGATAAAATTCATCTTGATCGTAGTCCTTCGCCTTTAACACATTTTATATTAACTCCTAATTGCAGATTAAGGAAATTACACATGAATTACACCAGGAGGACTACTGCAATGTCTAGAATAGGCATCATATTCTTTTTCCCAGGTTTGCAGAGTTGTCCCTATTAACAGAAATAGAAAGGCCAAAAATAATCCACCATAACAGAACTCGACACTCTCTATCCACGAGCCTATCTCCAAGGCTCTGATACCAACTTGAAAATTGGAGAATAAGACAGCCAGAGGGTGAGGCCACAAGGGAACACACAAGTGAGACTATGCTCACACAATCTATATTCCAATTTGATAAATTGCATACAAATTTATAGTCTAGGATAGTTTCTAACAATCTCCTGAAATCATGGATCTGAGAACCAACCAAAGACTAAACTAGCATACAATACAAATCGGTTCTTACAATTTCCTAACTATGGAATTTCATCATTGTTCTCCAACATGAGCCATGTAAGAAAGGGTTGATCATGTTGGTATTCAAAAGCCTAAAATAAATATTAAATGCAATAAATATGACAATGAGACAAAGTAATATCAGATTTAGCACACAGTATTTACGTGGTAAAAACCCCGATGACGTGTGAAGGAAACATGGTATCTCTTATTATTCAAGATAAGCTTACAATCAATCTTACAAAATTATAAATTCCTCTAAGGATTCATGGATATATATAAGGTAGGTTAAAACATTACATAAGTTCAATAAATTTCTTTGGTTACACTCACGAACTACCTTCGTTATTTGGTCTACCGAATATTTACCATAAGTAAATTTGTATTATTACCATGACTAATTGTTGTCACAATTCCAACAATCCCCACCTTGAATTTACGTGATACCTTGCCCAAACCCATTCATCACCTGTTTCTCAAACCAAGAGAAGCCACACTCCACCACAACTTTTATAACAATATTTGTTTTGTGAGCATGTCTACACAACTTGCTTCAGTATGGACAACTCAACCTCCATAAGTAATTTGTGTTACAAAATGATGGATTGTCCCATTTTGATATGTTGGATGATTAGTCAAATACATAATGCTTTGACCACCATATCTCATACTTGTCCAAAATTACTCCATATATCCTTGCATTCATACAAGACATAATTTGTGGTAGGTCTCTTCTTGTAATATCCCCAGCCACCAATAGGCCAGGAAATGCCACTACACATATGCTTTACTTAGCTCTGATACCAAATTGTAACGTCCGGAGCCACCAACATGTCGAGAAACATCACTCCTATAGCTCTGTTTCACTACTCTGATCTATGAAAGCTCCAACATTAACTACTGACTATTCCACACAGAGATACTTGCGGAAAAAACATACACATCCAAATGAACATAGAATGTCTATTCTACACACACACACACACACACACACACACACACACACACATATATATTAATGTGGAAGTAACAGTAAGCCTACACATGCGGCATATACAACATACACAGGAAATAATCATCAGTTACAACATATGTACCATTACACAACATGTAAATGAACATACAAGCGATACTTATATTTTATTATAAGAACACCAACTGCGTACAGACCTTCCATGAACCTCCCAGCCTTAGACCACGCTACTCATCACACTCAGCAATGGGTCACCCTTGAGCTGGGACTAAGCTCCACCCAGGGCAAGGGAATCTTGGACTAGGCTGAGGTTATAAGAACACTGCACACTGCAACCGAAAGGATTCTCTCTAGGAATATTCTTACTCCCACTACTCACGGACTCTCAATCCCCACATGCCTGTTCCACCCAGGAGTATACACCTTCACCGTCACACAATCCATCGATTTCTTCACCTCCCACTCAAGGTCTCAGGAACAGGTTGGATTATGAATTCTCAGAGCTTCGTAGCTGGTGTTGGACTCTCTCTAGGATAAAACCACTTCACATCAAACTATCTCACCTAGAGAGAGATGCTCATAGTCCTAACAACCTGCCTCTTCTACCACATGCCTGGAAACCCTGTTCTTTAGCCACTTTCGAATCAGTTCTAGCAAGGTATGGGTGATAACAATGATAACTACTCAAAACAACTCAAGAAAATAGAAGGCATTGACCCAAACGGTCCAAGCATGAACTTGAATCTGTAAGAGAGGATATGTTGGGTTCGAGGACTCACATGGGTCAGCTTCACGATTATGGTTTTCAGAGGTACGTGGTTATGCAGAGGTCAAAACGTAGAGGCCAGATAGAATTCACGGGAATCGGGAATGGCAGGTGAACTCAAGCGGAGGATGGAAGAATGACCAGCAAACCCCCCCCACGAAGAATGGCTAGAGAACCCCCAACATGAGTTGACTCTTCATCTTTAAATGCATGTGCCCAGTTCGACACCTATCCTCCTTGAGCTACATGCATTCCACTTGCCATACGTTCCTTTTTCCAGGAACTTAGGACAACAATGATCAATTGTCCACCTTAGACTTTAGGAAATAATAATAAATTATTATCCCCTTTAGAGGTAATCCCCCTAGATTATCCCCTAGGCCCACACACTTAGCCTCCTCCTTTACACAACCTTGTGGAAGCTTAGTCCCCCATCACTCTTTCTTCGTGGTCGGTCTACATGCATCGATGTTTATATTTTTATTAATGATTTTTCATAATTACATATACAAAACAGGCTCATAGCCTTAGCATCCTAGGATCTATGGCCTAATAAACACATAATCCCACCAAATTATATACACGGCTCACCAGGATATAAACATAATTACAATTCATAATATAACTAGGGCACGTTCTTGGGGTATAAAACTTCTTGTCCAAGTCTATTGAATCAACATAACAACAAACTAAATCATGCAACCACTGTAGGTGATACTTATGCTTTTTTTTTTCTATAATAGTGAAGCACTCATTTAATGCTCTTCACCTAGTTTTCTCACGTGGTTAATGAGAAAACCAACTTCATGTGAAATATTTGAGTATTTCATCGCAAACATCAATCTTCCTTCTATATTAGCATGCAATACATGAAACATAACATTTTATTCCTTACAACTAGGACATAAACTTGAAGAAATATTACAATGGAAAACAAAAGGGATGTTTACTAGTTTCACAATGTTCATACTAGACCACAATAGTATATTCTCCATACAATCCTATTATGATAACCACATGTTACCATCTTTCTCTTTTTTGTGTACTCCTATTCCCAAGATTTGTTTTGCTGCTATTAGATCCTTCATTCTAAACATCTTGGCCAACTAAGCCTCTAACCTACTATTATTAAAATTTCTTAGGCTTGCAACAAGCATATCATCAACATATAATACTAAGAAAATGAAAGTACCATTTTTCAAACTTTCAAAGAAAACACAATGGCTATATTCACTTCTTAAGAAACTTTGGCTCACAATGAAAGGATCTAACATCTTGTAAAATTTACTAGCTACCTTTATTCCATGAATTGATTCCATGAGTTTGCAAATAGATCTCTCCAAATCAACTTGATCTATAGGGGAATCCATTCATAAATATCATTTTTCGTCTCATTTCCCCCGGGGTGACATGGGATTCCCCCATTGAGGTGATCACTTCACCTATAAAGTGATGGGAGTACCTATGTGAGGTGACAATGGGTAGGTATTCTCTTAGTTGTCTCCATTTTCTGGTTCAGGTCGGGATTTTCCCAACCTACAACATGTGCGATAACACCACCTTTCATTTTTCCTGACCAAACCAATCTCGAAATACCATTATCATTTATTGTTGTTTCAACATTTTGAAATATTTATTTTATGTCATCTTTCTAGTACTCTTTCTCAGCCATGGATTTGCTAAATTATAAATAATTCATTGAGTGATTCATTGTGAAACACTACTTTGCCACTTAAGACCACTCTACTCTCTAGTAGATCTATCTAAGTATATCATAGCAAAGAACATAGCATAATCATATCAAAGAAGAACACATGGGGAGAAACAAACACATTAGGTCTAGGCACCGAGCACAACACACACTTTTACCGTGGTTCACCCCCACCCTGGGGCTACGTCCACAAAGTCTTCTTCTTCTTTATTAGCTTTGGTCAATCTGGTTACAACACAGAGCTTAGACTTGTACTCGGCATAGGACAAGAGATCTGCGTGCACCTCGCCAGATCCTCCTTCCCTGAGTATATCTAGCACAAAGCCTCGTTACAATCCGTGCACTCAACACTTACAACACTTGCACTCAACTATGCAAGTCGGTCACACAGTATACACAAAGCCTTTACTAGCACTTAGCTTATTTCCCTCTCTTGCGTTGTCTAGCTACTTATTTATACTTTACAAAATAGGCCTAAACATGGGTAAACTCATTGGTCGTCATCTCATACCCATTACATTATCCCCCAAAACCCAAAAAGGACCCAAGAAAGGGGTCTAGCTTCCATAATCTCCGCTTCACGTTGCACTCCATCTTGGACAAGCTGTCGAAGTTCCAAAAATGGTCAAATGTGACCAAGTGTTTCCTCAAACTTGGTCAAGGGCCAACACACCACCTCTCATATGTCTTGACCAAACCGGTCTCGAAATACCATTATCATTTATTGTTGTTTCAACATTTTGAAATATTTATTTTATGTCATCTTTCTAGTACTCTTTCCCATCCATGGATTTGCTAAATTATAAATAATTCATTGAGTGATTCATTGTGAAGCACTAGTTGGCCACTTAAGAAAACTCTACTCCAAATCAAATACTACACATCCTACATTTGCACTTGTACCCTACATTTTCTTTGCACTCTAATAATAGAGGCCACTTCCTTGTTTTCAGGTACTTTTAGACAAAAGTTGTTAGATCATACCCAAAAATTACTTTTTGATGCATTCCCAAACTTTCACATAGAGATGACTCATCCACTCCATGAGTCACACCTCTTCTCATGATATAATTTTTCCTTCTCTTGTAGCAAGACTTATAGCCTTCACTATATTTCTACCTTCAAGGATATGGAGTCCTCCTTAACTCCTTATGAATGTAATAAAACTTTTAACCTACTGGATCCATACTTTATGTGAGAAGTTCTATTGATTTTTCATTTTCAAACCATTCAGACTAAATACTAATATTCCTCTACTCTTCCTTATACCTTTGTCAACATTGCAACACCTTCCCTACAACCCTACACTTTACTTTTTCATCTTTTTTATGCTTCATCTGAATGTATAATATTTACCTTATTACATGTTTAATGGAACCACATATCAATCCATAACAGACCTACAAAATTTGTATTGTTGTAATCTTATCCTCTTGCTAGAAATCCTTCACACAACACTCTCTGCTAGAGTTTTCCTCTGCTTTTTAATCAATGCCTTATTAATAAGCTCAACATCTCTTTTACATTGCCAAACTATTCCACTTCAAATGTTCTTATACACTTATTCAAATAGGAACTATAATGAGTTTCAATACTCTTCCTTACCTATAAGTCACCTTTGGAACCTAGCTCTATGGCCTGGGAAGGTTTCTCCAAACTTTTTCACTATTTGGAAAAATGTTCACATTGAGTAATTACATGGTTCTTGGAATCCATTTACACTTTACATTACTTGTCATGTAGATATTTAGTTCCTCAACCAATTTCTACAATATCTTCCATGTCCATCACATTGATATTCAATCCTAGGCTTGAATTTATCTAGATATATCTATAATTATGCACCATGTGCAAGCAACCATTTATGTTAGAGTTATGCATAGTATAGAAATTTGTCCAATTAATTCTACAAGTAACTTTTTATCCCAATTTATGAATGACACAATACAACAAATAAAAAATATGATTCATTTGATGCATTCCTCTCTAAAATATCTCTCCAATGACTATATCCATGCCTCATTCTGCGTTCTAAGGGGAAAGTTACAACACCCACATGTTGTAATTTCCACTTTCTTGTTTCTTGAAAATTACTTTATTAACATATGATAAAATTTTAGAATCCAATTCAAAATTATGGGTGGATAGATGTCTTATTCTCCTCAATAAATTTCCAACAACTATTTGTTTTCTGAAAATTGAGCTCTGAGATGAAAGTTATGGTCCGCATAAGTTTATGTTGTTTTATCTTATTTATCCCTACTTGCTACAGGTTTCTTGTTTCTCTTCTTGTACATTTTCAAGAACCCATAACCCAATTTTGAATCCAGAAATGGATTCTATGGGTCATATGATTTCCATTGACCACTCATGTTCCCCAAACAAACTTTGGACCAAGGAGTTATTCCCTCTGGAAGTAATTTTCTGCCAAAATTTTACCCTTACTATTTTGGATATAACTTTCTCATACAAGATCTATTTTGAGAACAAGTTAAATCATTGGATAGATCTTTCCAAGATACTTTATTTAAGATGCAAATATATTGTGTACTTTAGTACACTCTCTTCTTGTGGGTTTTGACTAGCTAAAAAAATTGTTTAAGGCCACAAAATCACCCTGGAAGTTAATGACCTTAAGAAAACCACAAAATTTTGCATATAATTGGTTGTTTTACAACTGTAACAACCATTTAAATATGATTCATTTATATAAAATCCTGTGGAATCTGAAACATTGATTTTTTATCCATTTTCCATCGGTGGCCGAAGTTCTCCTGTGGACATGCACAAACTGGTCTCGAAATACCATTATCATTTATTGGCGTTTCAACATTTCGAAATATTTCTTTTATGTCATGTGTCTAGTACACTTTCTCCCCCGTGGATTTCCTAAATTATAAATACTTCATTAAATGATTCGTTGTGAATCACTACTTGGCCACTTAAGACCACTCTAATTCAAATCAAATACTACAAATCTTGCATTTGCACTTGTACCCTACTTTTTCATTGCACTTTGATAATAGAGGCCACTTCCTTGATTTAAGGTAATTTTAGACAAAAGTTGTTAGATCATACCCAAAAATTACTTTTTGATGCATTCCCAGACTTTCACATAGATATGACTCATCCACTCCATGAGTCACACCTCTTCTCATGATATCATTTTCCCTTCTCTTGTAGCAAGCTTTCTAGCCTTCACTATATTTCTACCTTCAAGGATATGGAGTCCTCCTTAACTCCTTATGAATGTAATAAAACTCTTCACCTACTGAATCCATACTTTATGTGATAATTTCTATGTATTTTTCATTTTCAAACCATTCATACTAAATACTAATATTCCTCTACTCTTCCTTATACCTTTGTCAAAATTCCATCATCGTCCCTACAACCCTACACTTTCCTTTTGCATATTTTTTATGCTTCACTGACTATACAATATTTACCTTCTTACATGTTTAATGGAACCACATATCAATCCATAACAAACCCACAAGATTCTTATAGTTGTAATCTTATCCTCCTGCTCGAAATCCTAGAGTGTTCCTTTTCTTTTTAATCAATGCCTTATTAATAAGCTCAACATTTTTTTAACATTGCCAAACTATTGAACTTCAAATGTTCTTCTACAATTATTCAAATAGGAACTATAATGAGTTTCAGTACTCTTTCTTACCTACAAGTCAAGTTTGGAACTTAGCTATATGGCCTGAGAAGGTTTCTCCAAACTTTTACACTATTTGGAAAAATCTTCACATTGAGTAATTACATGGTTATTGGAATCCATTTCGACTTTACATTACTTGTCTTGTAGCTCTTTAGTTCCTAAAACAATTTCTACAAAATATTCGATGTCTTCATTACATTGATATTCAATCCTAGGCTTGAATTTATCTGGTTATACCTATAATTCTGCACCATGTGCAAGCAACCATTTGTGTTAGAGTTATGCATGGTATATAAATTTGTCCAATTAATCCTATAAGTAATTTTTTATCCCAATTTATGAATGACACAATACAAAAAATCAAAAATATGATTATGTTGATGCATTCCTCTCTAAAATATCTCTCCAACGACTATATTCATGCCGCATTCTGCGTTCTAAGGGGAAAGTTACAACACCCACAAGCTGTAATTTCCACTTTCTTGTTGCTTCATAATTACTTTATTAACATATGATAAAATTTTAGAACCCAATTGAAAATGATGGGTGGATAGATGTCTTATTCTCCTCAATAAATTTCCAATGACTATTAGTTTTCTCAAAATTGAGCTCCGAGATTAAAGTTATGGTCCACATAAGTTTATGTTGTTTTATCTTATTTATCCCTACTTGATACAGTTTTCTTTGTTCTCTTCCTGTACATTTTCAAGAACCCATAACCCAATTTTGACTCCACAACTGGATTCTATGGGTCATAATATTTCCATTGACTACTCATGTTCGCCAAACGGACTTTGTACCAAGGAGTTATTCCCTCCGGAAGTAATATGCTGCCAAAATTTTACCCTTACTATTTTGGATATAACTTTCTCATACAAGCTCTATTTTGAGAATAATTTAACTCGTTGGATAGATCTTTCCAAGATAATTTATTTAAGATGAAAATATATAGTTTACTTTAGTACACTCTCTTCTTGTGGGTTTTGATGAGCTAAAAAAATTGTTTAAGGCCTCACAATCACCCCGCAAGTTAATGACCTTAAAAAAACTACAAAACTTTGCATATTGTAATGTTCCTAACTTGGCTAGTCTAAGAAATGTTGCTAATGTGTGTGTAGGATCAAAGGTTTACAACATATAAATGATCATACAAATAATAAACATGACAAAGCACTGTAAAGTTTGTATTATGATATCTCTGTGGATTACAAAATGGTCGAATGTGGCTGAATAATTGACAATACTAAACTATATCAACATACAAAGGATCTTAGCCGGCATATAAATAAGTAACTGCGACTGAATAAAATAAAAACACTCAACTAGATCAAAAGACAAAAGGATCTTAACTAGAATACAAATAAGCAACTAAAAGATAATACCCAGAATATGGGAGCACTGCGGAATCAATGAAGAATGATGGAAGACCTGGATGATCTTCCTGGCAACTAGATTGTGTCTTTCAACACCGAAATCAGCCAACTGGTGTCTTCCTCCTGGAATACACTGAACTATCTCTTCTAAGATGTGCCTCTTCTCCTCAATGACAAGTCATAATCTTCATAATGATGAATTAGGTCATTGACGCTTCCTTTATAGCTTTCCAAAACCCTAAATCATGCTGAAACCCTAATTCGTTGTTGAGTTCCAAAACCCTAAATCATGTTGAAACCCTAATTTAATGTTGACTTCCAAAACCCTAAATCACTGTTGAAACCCTAATTCATTGTTGACTTCTATTTTTAGCTCATAATGACTTAAAAGTGCTTTTAATCCTTTTTATCTCAATGTCACTTTCTAAATATAACACATATGACTGGAGTGACCTCTAGTAACCATGTTTACCCGTCTTTGGCCCTGGCTATAGTCTAATGGGGTGGTTTAGACCATTAAGCATCCTCTTCTAGAGCTCCTATTTGTAAAGGGACATTATAGTCCTACCTTCCCGAAATTTCTTGTCCACAAGCAATACCAGTCCAAGGTGCTGCAACACCTGCTCGCTCTCCCAAGTAGTGTCCTCTACTGGAATCCCTCTCCATCTAATCAAACACTCTCTGATGACCCTGCTCCTTAGTTTCTGCTCCCAGAACTCCAAAACCTCCTCCGAAACTAACTCCAACTGTCCCTCCTAATCCAATGGGGGAATCTCCTTTGATGTGTTAATGAATTGTCCCACTGCCTTTATGAGGAAAGACATGTGGAACACGTTATGAATATTGCTCCCCTCTGGAAGCTCTAGCTCGTAAGAAACCTCGCCTACTCGACACATGATCCTATAAGGACCATAAAATCTGGTCTTGAGCTTCTTGGCCCCACTCTTCTTTAGAGATGACTGTCTATAGGGTTGGAGTCTCAAGAAAACCAAATCTCCAACCTCAAAGATGTGCTCTATCCTGTGCCTATACGCACTTATCTTTTGTGGGTTTTGCGTCATCTGCAGGTTCTCTTTTAACAACTTGAGAATCTCCTGACTCTCTATGATCCAATCCTTGGTCTTGGAAGCTATGCTCTCCCAGAAGACCAAGTCTACCAAAGTGGGAGCATCATATCCGTACAATGCTTGGAAGGGTGTCATACCAATGGACATGTGGAAGGTGGTGTTGTATCAATGTTCTCCTAAATGTAACCACTTTACCCACGTTCTTTGTTGTTCTCCTATATAGTTCCTCAAATACCCTTTAACCCACTTGTTGACAATCTCGGTCTGCCCATATGTCTGAGGGTGATAGTTGGTGCTAGGTGTCAACTCTGTCTCCACCAACCGAAACAAGTCTCTCCAAAATGTCCCTATGAACCGACTGTCCCTGTCACTGACGATGTTCTTTGGAAACACATGAAGTTTGAAGACCTCCATGAAGAAAATCTCGGCTACCTGAATTGTGCTATACTCTATCGGTATGGCATATAAGTGAGAAAACTTGGTCAATCTATCGACCACTACATAGATACAATCCTTACCCTGGACCTCAGGTAGACCGGTGATGAAGTCCATAGATATACTCTCCCATTTCTTCTCTGAAATGGGGAGTGGATGAAGTAGCCCTGCTGGGAAACAATGCTCTAACTTGTTCCACTGGAAAGTCACACACTCACTGAAGTGTCTCATAACATCTTGTTTGAGGCCCTTCCATGAGAACCTCTCTTTGATCTGTCTGTAGGTTTTGAAAAACCCCTGATGGCTTGCTAGAGGAGAATCATGAACTGCGGTGAGGAGTTTCTTCTTAAGAATTGAATCTGGCACCAAGTAGACTCTATCCTTGTAAAATATGACATCATAAATGACCCTATACCGGTCATCCTATATATGCCTATCCATCACCTCACAAGCGAACTTGTTCTTGGAATATTCCACTAACAATTGGGATTTCCAATCTGTTGAAATCTCCATCAAAGAACATGTCGCAGGTCTCCTCGATAGTGCATCGGCCACAATGTTCTTCTTCCCCTTGACATACTCTATGTCAAATTCGAATGCCATTATTTTCCTATACCTTCGTCACCCATTTCTATTGGCACTCACTGAGGTCCTTCTGCTCAAGGAAATACTTCAAACTGTTGTGATCGGTCTTGACCATGAATTTGTTGCCCACCAAATATTGTCTGAACTTGGTCAAGGCATGCATGATTGCCAACATTTCCTTGTCATAAATGGAGTACAACCTCTCAGGTAGACTAAGCTTCCAGCTCTCAAATACAATGGGGTGTCCTCCCTGCATCAAAAATGCACTGATCCCTTCACCGGATGCATCACACTCTAGTACAAATGGCAGCGTGGAGTCTGGTAGTGCCAACACTGGATAAGTGCCCATGACTTCCTTCATGTGATCAAAGGCTTCCTGTGATTTATCAGTCCATATGAAGGCCCCATGCTTGGTAATATCTTTCAATGGTGCTCCAAGATGAGAAAAACCCCAGACGAACCGCCTATAATAGCTGCACAGCCCGAAGAGGCTCCTCAATTATGTCACGTTCTTAGGCATAGACCAATCCAGAATGGACCTGTTCTTGTCTTGGTGCACCTATACCCCCTTTGCACTGATGATGTGGGCTAAGTAAAGTAGCTCGATCATACCAAACTCGCACTTGGACTCTTTGGCATATAATGACTATGCCTCCATGATGCTCAATACCTCATCCAGGTGCCTCATATGCTCTTTCCATGACCGACTATAGATCAAGATGTCTTCAACGAAAAACAAGACTAATTTCCTTAACTGATCCCTGAATATATGGTTCATGCAAGACTGGAATGTAGCAGCTACATTGGTTAGCCCAAATGGCATAACCAAGAACTCGAAGTGTCCAAAATGACATTGAAATGTTGTCTTCTCTATGTCCTGATATCGGATGTTGATCTGATGATATCGAGAGCATAGATCAATTTTTGAGAAGAAAATTTCCCCATGCAGTTCATCCATCAACTCGTTAATGCATGGGATAGGGTATCGGTTCTTGATGGTTTTCTTGTTCAAGGCTCAGTAATCAATGCATATCCTCATGGTGCCATCCTTCTTTAGAACTAAGACAACTGAAGAAGAAAATGGGTTGTTGCTCGGTCTGACGTGTCCCATCGCCAACAATTCCTTGATTTCCTTCTCTATCTCATCCTTGAACTTCCTAGGATGATGATAGGGGGGGTGATCATAGGTTTGGCCCCCTCCTCCAACTCAATGTTGTGCTCAAACCCCCTGTCAGGTGGTCTCCTTGGTGGAATTGCCTCAAAGACCTGCTGATGTTGTCCCAATAAAATCTTGATCTCCGTATGGTATTGTTGTTGACCTTCTGAATCCTTCTGAGTAGTGATCAAGCATTCTGCGACATATGCTACCTCCCCATGTCTAAATATCCTCTCCATCCTCTTGGATGAAACTGTCTCGGGTGCTCCTATCGACATACCTCTTAGAACAACCTTCTTCCCATCCTGATATCTGAATCCCATTTCCAAGGTTTGGTAGTTGGTAGTGATTTTTCCCAAGGTAATCATCCACTGAACTCCTAACACCACATCTTTGTCTAATAGGTCAACCACATAAAATATGTCTCTCATTGTTTAGTTGCGTAACTTCATCTCTAAGTTTGGAACTCTGTCTAGACACTCCACTATGTGGCCATCTGCTCCCGCAACATCAAACCCCTCAAACTCCTTCTTCTGATGTGCCTGTCTCGATACTAGTGAAGCGTCGATGAAGTTGTGGGTGGCCCCACCATCTATCAGGGTGATTGCTCGTTGCCCCTGGATAATCTCTCTGATACGGAGGGTATCATACCTGGGAACACCAGAAAGGGTCTCTATGACACCTCCCTTTGTTGGTTTCCTCCTGTTAGCTTGTTATGGCGGTTGTGGGACTACTGGAGGATGGGCTCCTACCAGTGTTGGTGGTCTATGGGGAGGCTACTCCTCTGTTGGTGTTGGCTCCTCCTATGAACTAGTGGATCCACTGTCCTTCTCCTCCTCCTCACTATCCATGATCTCTGCTACTACCTCAATATAATGAATCTCTTCCTTTCCCATGCACCTGTGACCTAGGACCGAAGGATCTCTGCAGCTGAAGAAAATATTTTTCCTCATAAGCTCTCGCCTATTCTCATCATCCAACTTCTCCTTGGCATTCCATTCTCTCTAGAATGTCTTCCTGTTTGGATCCCTTTGGGGCACAAATGGTTTGGAGAAATTTTTAGTCTTTGGCACTAAGTCTTCCAGATATCGAGTGCGAAGGATGGAATCCTACAAAGTGGGAGGCCTGTATGCCTTCACCCATTCTTTCAAAGGATCTATGAGTCCTTCTGTGAATAACATGATCAGCCCGGGCTCTGATATATCTGTCACTGCCAGGGCTACCCGCTGAAACTCTGTGATGAACGCCTATGTTGTGCCAGTTTGTCTCAACTGGGCTAGATCCCTGAAGTGTATTTCGGGATGCTTCCTGTCAAACCTATCCATGATCCTATCTGTAAACTCCCTATAGGAGATGATGAGACTATGACCCAATGTCACCAGTCCATGGTACCACCACTTGTGTGCCTAAACCTCCAAGTGTAAGGTCACAAAATGGATGTCTTCTGTCTCAGTCATCTAGTTGAGCTTGTAATACGTGTCTAGATTCTGTACCCAAGCTCTGGTGGTGTATTTGGATGATCCGTCGAAAGAAAGGATGGTGAGTTTCCCAACTTCTTGGATGAAATCGAGGTTATGCCCCTACTGCTGTTGTGGTCCTCCCCTCTGTGGCTCTCTAGGGTGGTTCCTGAGTCTGAGTCCACAGTACTCGATTAAGGTCATGTCCTAATGGAAGTAATGACCAAATGTTGCGTACTTTCTCCTATACTTTGCAATGTCGTCAGCATGAGTGGGTGGCCTCTGTGGTATCGGTGGTGATGCTGCTACCGGGGGTGCCCTCTGGAAACTAGGAAACAAGGGTTTGGGAATCCTACTCGCAGAGGTGTATGTGTGAGAGGGTGACTGGGGTCTACTGCCTGCTCCCGAGTTCCCCTGTGCTACATGTGGGACTTGTGTATTTAGGGTGCCAATCTATCAACCACCTGTGCCAAGGATTGAGACATGGTCCGTTGACTAGCTAACATATTGTTGATAACCTTCATGAAAGTTGGATCTGGATCTACGGGGGTATTTACACTGCCCTCTGGTCACTCATATATGTCTCTTAGCATCCTCTCAGCCTCCCGCTCAGCCTCACACTATGCCCTTCTCTCTACTTCTCTGTGTGCCTCTTCCTCTTCCTTTGAGATAGGAGGAAAAGGGGGAAAATCATGCATATACCTTCTTTCCTCATGCCTGCTATAAGTGACATATTTGTCACCTACGTGTTCATGACCCTCTGGGTCTTCTGCTGCACTCACTGTCTTTAGTCACAGGCTGGCAGGACTAAAGCTATGATACCATTGTAATGTTCCTGACTTGTCTAGTCTAGGAAACGTTGCTACTGTGTGTGTAGGATCAAAGGTTTACAACATATAAATGATCATACAAATAATAAATGTGACAAAGGACTGTAAAGTTTGTATTATGATATCTCTGTGGATTACAAAATGGTAGAATGTGGCTGAATAACTGACAATACTCAACTAGACATATATACAAAGGATCTTAGCCAGCATATAAATAAGCAACTGCGGCTGAATAAAATAACAACACTCGGCTAGATCAAAATACAAAAGGATCTTAGCCGGAATAAAAATAAGCAACTAAAAGATAATACCCGGAATATGGGAGCACTGCGAAATCAATGAAGAATGATGGAAGACCTGGATGATATTCCCGGTGACTAGGGTGTGTCTTTCAACACTGAAATCAACCAATTGGTGTCTTCCTCTTGAGATACACTGAACTATCTCTCCTGAGATGCGCCTCTTCTCCTCAATGACAAGTCATAATCTGCATAATGATGAATTAGGTCGATGACCCTTCCTTTATAGCTTTCCAAAACCCTAAATCATGCTGAAACCCTAATTCATTGTTGAGTTCCAAAACCCTAAATCATGATGAAACTCTAATTCACTGTTGACTTCCAAAACCCTAAATCACTGTTGAAACCCTAATTCACTGTTGACTTCTATTTTTAGCTCATAATGACTTTTTAGCTCAATGTCACTTTCTAAATATAACACATGTGACTAGAGTGACCTCTAGTAACCCTATTTACCCCTCTTTGGCCCTGGCTATAGTCTAACGGGGTGGTTTAGACCATTAAGACTCGTCTTTTGGAGCTCCTATTTGGAAAGGGACATTACACATATAATTGGTTGTTTTACTACTGTAACAACCATTTAAATATGAATCATTGATCTCAAATGTCGTGGAATCTGAACCATTGATTTTTTATCCATTTTCCAATGGTGACTGACGTTCTCCTGTGGACATGCACACAAATTTCTCCAAACATCTGACCCGTCCATTTCCATTGACCCAACTCCTCGACGACCGATTGGCGCATATCTCTAAATTGGTCGATTCGACCATCAATCATTGGTGATCTTCATTGTTGAATGAAAACTTCTCAATAATTTGGGTGACATTCGACTATCAACCCATCAACGATCGATGATCCCCTATGACTGTCAAAAACACTTCCCTAAACTGATCGACCTGATGATCGACCATTGGCCACATCTAGGATGACATGGAAGTTGTTGATGTGTCATGCCACATGGATGATGACATGGAATTCCATGTGGATGATGATGTCATATTCCTCTTTTCCTTCATTGGAAATCAGCCAATTCTCTTAGAAAAATGAAAACTCTCATCACAATATGTCAATCCCTGATGATTGTCAAAAACACTTCCTTCCATCGGTCGACCTGACCATCGACCATCAACCACTTCTAGGATAAAATGGAAACTATTGATGTGGCATGTCACATGGATAATGACATGGCATGACACATGGATGATGATGCCATCTTCCTCTTTTCCTTTATTGACGATCGACCACTTCTCTTGGAAAAATGAAAACTCTCGTCACAATCTATCAATCCTTGATTCGTTGGTCATCCACGATCAATGGTCCCTATGGATGCATGAAACCATTGCTAGATTTTGTGGATTCTCAACCATCAACTATCAATTATTGACGATTCTCTCTGGATGTGTGAAAATTTCATCAAATCCTATCAATCCCCAACCATCGCCCATTGAAAAATTTTGTTGGTGAAATTTAACAGTTAGAAAATTTGGTCGAAATTTGGTGTATGCCGACGTTCCATCATCGGTGATCGAAGAATTCTTTTGGCCGAACGAAACGCTTCACCAAACTCATCGATTCGACCATCGACCATAAATGAGTTTAGATGGCGAACTTCAAACATTCCACAAATCTGGTCGAGCTAACCATCGACTGTCAGTGGGATCTTTCAATGAACTCCAACACTTACAAAATTTTGAGCACAATCCAGGAGAATCTGGACATCCTAGTTCCTTCACTTTCAGATGTCAGAATTGAATCTTCACCGTTGATTTGTTTGACCTTCCTAAAGGATGAAACTTTATATTTTATTTATTTATTTATCAAACTTAATCTCAATTGTTTCTCTAGTGATCAAACATGATCTCGGTTGTTGGTTTACCAAAGTACCTGTAATTCTATAGCAACCATTAAAATGAAAAATTTGACCATTCCAAGTTGAATTCGACCCTACAAATTTGTAGGTTGGTTCCATTAAACTCCTTACACACTATTGATTCATTCTAACATGAAACTTGACCATGAATTTGGGGATTTAACTCTAATTTTCTCCTGTTTTTCACAAATTCACATAGACGCAAGTCTGCAACAATGGATTTACTCAAATTTGCACTGGTTCTTGGCTCATACAAGTCCAGTGATTAACCAATAGCTAAGGTACCATATTGTAACATATCCAACCACCACCTGAGAAACATTATTTGTAGAATACACATTTAAAAATAAGATTTTATGCTTGTTAACTTCTTGTAGCTTATCATCTACAAATCACACACAATTTAACCATTTGACTGATACCATAGTTTTAAATGTATATAGCAACATATATTAAAACATTAATTCAACTTCTCAAGGAAACAACAAACACACAATGAAATATCATGAAAAACACAATAGACAACTTATCTGTTAATAGATAACTAACTACCTCCACATCAAGGATGAACCTCCCAGACATAGCCATTGCTTCTCACTTTCTTTCAACAAAATACCACCCCTAAGATGTGGCTATGAATCCGTAAGGAGATGCGACCCTTTGTCTATCTTCTCTCAACAGACAACCCTAAAACCTAGGTTCCAATATATTTTCGACAACCTAAACAACCTAAGGAATGAGATCCCCCTTCACTACACATAATCGCTCAGGCCTTTCCACTTCTCTCCAAATATCCAATGCATATGGTTGACTATAAAACCTCTTCATTATTCCAGTAATTCTCACAACATCCCTCTCAAGGCTCTTTAGTCTATTTCTTTAGTTGAAAATGCTTCATAATCTTACAACCCTATTTACAGGAACATGTTCCTCTTTCTTAGCATAAAACACATCCCAACAAAGGCATCCTTCAATACCAACATGGCTTCTTCTCTTCCCCACACTCATCTTCTCTCTTGTTGTCCAAAATATGCAATTAAAATCTACTCTCCTTACAAAAATGTGACTATCCAAAAACTTCCCTCTCGACCACAAATTTCCTCTCTTTTCTTGCTTGCTTGACTTTACTTACACTCTTCCCCAATTTTATGTAAACATTGTTCGAAGGAAGGCCATGATGAAGAACACTGTTGGAAGCTTCATCCTGAGCGCAAACCCAAGAAGTTTGGCAACAATGGAAACGGGAAGACAAAGAAGGTTGCGACTGTTGTACAAGATTTGGGTTCAGAATCTGGTGACGAGACGAAGGTCACAGCGATGGGTTGTAAAGGTAATAATTCTGTTGCAAGTACTAGTTCTTCTAATAAAGAAAATGTCAATGTAACTCAACAGGAGAAAACAAGGATTGAGTTGTTTCATATTAGGGTCACTTCAAAACACACAAAGATTGATACATTGTTTGATTCGGGGTCACGGGCTAATCTTATTTCAGAAGAGACAGTTAAGAAACTTAAGTTGGAAACAAGCCCACATCCCAAGCCTTACCCTCTTGGTTGGATATGTGATAATGCA
>ML778273.1:697659-709416 GCA_009831015.1 Picea engelmannii | reverse complement strand
TGATGCTGTCTATGCTTATTTCTACATAAGTCATCTTTAATTATGTGTTGCAAATTGATCCGGTTGCATTAAAACACATAACATTTAACTTGCAATTTAATTTAATCAAGTTCATCAAGTCTTCGTCATATTTTTAGATCACAAGGGAAGAGTGTCGATTCCTAACCTCTAGATAATAGTTTTAGTAGATGAGAATACACGTTTTCCATGGCACATTCTAGATGGAGGATCCGAGTTGGGAAGAAGTCATATGAAATAGGTTCTACATAAACCCAGTGGGGGAATATTTATGTTTCCAAAGTTGACTTCAACTTTCCTACGGATTTTTAATACAACGCCACCAAGTTTTTTCCCTCGAACATAGCTTAAACTCTCTAGATCTTAGAGACCCAACCCTCCTGCATGTTTTGGGAGGAAAAATGTAAACCAAGAAACTAGAGCCCATTTCTTAAATGTCTTATTTCCTCACGAAAGGAAAGATATTTTGATGTTTCGAATAACCTTGAAGATCTATTTTGGAGGAATGATGGATGAGAAGAGGTATATCGGCATAGCTTGAAGGATGGACTTCACTAGAACTAGTCTTCTAGCCAGATTGAGAGAGCGAAATGCCCATCTATCTAGTTTATTTGATATTATTTATAGCATATATTCCCAAGATAGTTTTTTTAACTATTTTTTGACCAGATTGATTCCCCCAATTATTTGGAAGGGAGTGTGCTTTTTTGAAAAAACATATTACAAGAGATGTTATCTTGAATGGCTTGTTGAGTATTAAAAATATTATTTGAGACTTACGATGATTCATAGATGTCCTTGAAGCGTCCATAAAGTCCTGAAGTATTTTTTTGAAGGCTAGCAGTTCCCGAATATATGGTTTTCGCATAAGCATGAAGTAATCAATGAATTATTGATGGGTGATTGGATCACTTTCCCATGTAGATAAATTCCTTTCACCCTTCCTTTCTAAGATGATGCTTTGATGTGTCGGTTAATACCTTCAGCCACTAAAATGAAGATAAAAGGGGAGAGGGGATCCCCTCGTCTTATGCCTATGGTAGTGGAGAAATGTTTGGAGGGCGAACCATTGATGAGAATCGATAAGACTGAAGAGGAGGTTAAATTCATTACCCATTGAATCCAATAATTTGAGAATCCGAAAGCTAGGAGGATTTGGTGGATATATTGCCAAATAATTTTATTGAATGCTTTTGACATGGCCAATTTTATTATCATCTTTATATTTTGGAGGTTTTCGGGGAGTGAACTATTTCATGGTCTTGGATGATACTATCCAAGATCTTCCTACCTTCTACATAGTCCGATTATTCCTAAGAGATTAGGCTAGGAAGAAGGGTTTTGAGGGATTCCTTTTCATTTTTGTTATGACTTTATAAATGAAATTGCAAAGAGTTTTTGCATGGAATTTTTTGGGATCCTATAAGTTTTATTTATTTTCGATTAAACTATGAAAGGTGGTATTGAGTGTTGGAAGGACATTATTAAGTCCTCAACAATTTTAAGGACATCATACTTGATTATCGGCCATCGAGAGTGGAATAATTAAGTGGTAAAGCTATCTGGGACCGAATATTTACTTTTAGGTATGTTGAGAACAACTCTTTCCACTTCCTCCATAGATATTGGTCGTATCAAGGGAGACAAGCTTGGGAATGTGCTCGGTAATTTTTTCTATGGCGGGTTGGCGATTGAGTTGTCGTTCTATCAAACGAGTGTGATAGTAGTGGATAAGATCATCCTTAATCTATTCATGGTTAGAATGTTTTCTACCTCGAGTTTCCTTGATGGTTTCTATTATGTTATAATGTCTGTGCTGAACCAGTGAATGGTGGAAGAATAATGAATTTAGCTCACTTGCTGGAAGCCAGTGAACGCGTGACTTTTTCCTCCAAAGTTGATCTTCTTGTTTGATTCATTCTGTGATTTGGATATTCAATATCTGATCTTCTGATATTAATTCCTTGGTTCTCCCAGTGAGAATGATGCGCTACTGAATGAGATCCATTTGATGTTTAATCTCTTGTTTGGATTTAAAAATATCATCGAACTCCTCTATGTTCCATTGCTTGAGGCGAAGCTTGACATTCTTAAGGTGCTGTTGAAATCTATACATAGGTGTTCCATGGGATATTTTGGATTCCTTCCACCATTTGCCAATGTTTTTTGAAAGGAAGGGTGATCCAAAAAACGGTTTCGAATCTGAACGATCTAATTTTTCGGTTGGTAGTGATGTCAAGTTCCACACTGATTGTCCAGTTGTCAGATCCACTGCATGCAAGGATAGTGACTTGTATCGCCAGACCTATTATAAGTAGTGAGTCATAGCTTATGAAGAGGTAAATCCGAGAGGATATTTAATGAGATCCTTTGCGGTGATTATTCGAAGTGTGGATACAATTTACAGTTTCCCAGTGGACCAAGTTCGAAGCTCGAATCATTTCTTTGAAATTGTTTAAATCACGGTCCAGCTGGCTAATTCTGTCGCTTTTCTCAGACAAATATGTTATTATACTGAAATCACCTCTCTTTAAGTTTCTACAGATATCGAAGAAAAAAAAATGTCCACTATCAATTCGGGTTATGAAACTAGATTCTTGGGAGCCTATGCGTTGGAATTTGGAAGATAAATATCTCTTTTTTGCTAAAACATTGGAGAGACATTTATTTGGGGTTCCGTATAAGCACCATGCCTCCATAGGATGCCTCAGAATCAATATCCATAGCATTGCAGCCGATCAAACATTTGGAGGCCGATCTGTGAAGAGTTTTCAAAGTTATTTTTGTTTCTAGAATCATTAAAATAGATGCTTGGTTTCGGAGATTAGGTTCCTTAGAATTCTTTGTTTATTGGGGCTATTGAGTCCTCTTATGTTCCATGAGATTCACTTACATAAGATTCAATTGATGCTTGGTTTCGGAGGATTATGTTCCTTAGAATTCTTTGTTTATTGGGGCTGTTGATTCTTCTTATTTTCCATGAGATTCACTTACATAAGATTCAACTCATTAGGAGTTAGGGGGCTCTGCATGGAACTTCTCTGTCATTAGTAAAATTATGCTCCAATTAACCAAGAATTATCCGAGTTGTTTATTACTTATATTCCCCTTTTTTTTATCTTCCTTTGTATGTTTCAGTATTTCTATGGATATTGCATTTTTAATACCTAAAGGGGATGATGTTGAATTCTTACCTTTATGGAAATTTGGGGGCTTGGTTTTCAATCTGAGAAGAGCAGATTGTAGGAGCTCAATCTGGTTCTTTGGAATGGAGCTGGTTTCTTTTTTGGAACATGCATCCTCAATCCCTTGGAGGTCCATCTCTCCTAGTTCCATGTCTTCAACTCCTTTGGTATCTTCATTTCCCTCCTCAGTTGGAACCATTTCTTCATCTATCTCTGCATGCAGAGTCCTTGAACCTGATGCTTCCTTCATTTTCCTTTGAGTTGGATTGTGACCTTGGGGGGTGGATCTCAGAAGTCGATTGTTGGTTGTATTTTTGAGAATTCTCTGCTCACTGATAGTTCTCTTCCATGAAAGAGATCTTGTCAAAAGTGTTTTTGACCTTGGGGGCCATTGAATTAGATGGATGAGGTATTTTCCATTTGCTGGTGACTTTCTGGAAGCCCTTTTAATCCTTGGTTGTCTATTTTTTTGCAAAATTTTTTTTGAAATTCAGTGGACAATCCCTAAGAAGATGTACATGGGCATGACATTTTCGACACCAAAAATGGATATGCTCATAATATATAGTTTGGATTCAATCAGAGTCTTTGAACCCAAGAAAGATGGAGGTTGGAAGGGGTTCTGACACGTTAAGATATACACAAATGTGAGCGTATGATGTATATTTGGCCTACTTGGTAGCTTTAGCAATTTTGACAAAGTTTCCCAAAGTGCTTCTGATGCCTTCTAAGATTTTTGCATTCCAATATTCTAATAGAAGAGAGTAGAGGTGAATCCGTACTGGAGCGCAGTGAAGTATTCCTTTGCAGGGATAAATTTTCCAGTACAAAATCTGAGGTATACGCTAGTGGAGTTAACGAAATACGAACAATTTTCAAAAATCCTTTGATGGTCTTCGACAATGTTGAATAATACCACGAAAAATCTTTTGGATCCCAATTTGAGATCTACATATTCGTTTGGTTTCCATTTGGTCCTAATCCACCATGTCAAAGGTTTCTTTGAGGGCGAAAGACCCATAAATTTGCGAATTAATGCATGGTCTTTCAAGTGTTGGATAGTTTAATTGATCTGGTTGGATTTGATCTCATATCTATAGTTTTCGCTTTCCTGTGGAATACAGGTACTCGAGCATCGCATGTCCGTGTCAATTTTTTCTTTAGTTTCTTCCTTTGATGATTGTTTGGTGAGAGGGTCATGGTGTTGGTTTTCGCTTCTTTCATAGCATATGTGTAAGAAAAAGCCTATCCGTAAAGAAGGCGCAATGTTCAGAACGAGTTCAGATTGGTCACATCTATAGATCACCTCTTCTAAAAGGATACCATAATGTGTGAAACATAACTAATGGTTCCCTCTATATTTGTTATCCAACAAGTCATTATTATCTAATAAAAAAAAAATTTTATATTGAAAATAATAATTACTCAACATGGAGAAGAATCAAATATATAATATTTATATTGGAAAAAAAAATCTTTTAAACATAAAAAAAATTGTATTTTTTTTTTCCTAATCTTTAATAAAATTAAAATTAGAATGAATTTATTCTAATTATAAAACATGTTTATATAAATTTTCAATAGATTTATATGAATGCATATATGTTACAATAAATAACATAGTGATTGATTAAATTTTTAGAAAGATTTTATATACTTAGATTAATAATTAGAAATTTTTAAATAAGTTTAAATAATTAAAAATTTAATAAGAAAAATAATACTTAATGTATTAGAGTTTTTAGATATGACAACGGCGGGAAATTTATGTTAAAGGGAATTGGCAACATTTCAACCAAGATGGTATGGTGTAGTGGGGTGAAGTGATAATGAGAAGTTTACGTTGACAACCATTTTGTGATGGAATGCAATTCATAACAATTAAGCAAAAAAGGAGTGGAGGGTGAAATTATAAAATAAAAATAATTATTTATTAGTTAAATATAAATTGATAATGAGAAGTTTGAGTGGACTACCATGTCAAATAAATTGTGGGTGGTGGAATGCAGTTCAAATACTTCGCTGACTTGGATTTGGACTTGGAAGAAAGATATTCTCGGCGACTTGGATTATTTCACTGAAGAATGCTTGAACACCCACAATTCTTCCTTGCTTTCAGGTATCGTTGGACGGTATATATGTAGCAAGTTCTAGAGCATTCAAGGTGCATTTTCCACAACTCTTATTAACCAGCATCAATGCAATTCCTCTATGAAAGAATACCCACAAAAGAAATTATCAGGTGAGGAATGTAACTTACATAAATCATTTATCCTCACAAATGCCAAGCCTTGAAATACATGTAAGTTGAATCATTCTAAGTGAGTACTTTAGTCAAATCCACAAGTGGGAATTCTGGAATCAATTGCCAAATATTTGGTTGTTGGCAATGCCATGTTTGGAAAATGATTCTCTTCATGCAAATAATAGAGCTTGTAAAATTGAGTTATGAATCAAGTCTAATATATAAATGCTCAACTTGCGGAACCTAGGTCATTTTGTAGAGCCGTGTAGCTTGGCTACAGTTAGTCTAAGACATGGAAGGAGAGCAAGCTATGAATTGGTAGATTCGATGTATAGGAGGTGCTAGGGTTACACGTATGCGAGGGAGTGTTTTTCCCTTCAAGCTATTGTTAGAATTAATGATTAATTTGGGCTTGGTTGAAGATTTGTAGGAGGCTGTTGAGATATCTTCTCAACCACTCCCTCCTAATATGGAATCAGTTGAATCTGTATCCAACTATATATGTACGTATGTGTGTGTGCAATATATTGAATTATTATGTGTTATTCCTGTGCATCTATGCTCTCATGAATTTTAACTTGGTATCAGTGCAGGCTCAGCCCTAACTCTCTCACGAGAGGGGTTGTGATCATGTAATCTCGATAAGGTTAAGATTTTGTAAATAGATTAGCATAGGAGAGTGTTAAAAGTCTTTGCTTTGTGAGTGATCATTAATTTAGTGTAAGTTTACTGTGTTCTTGTATTTCCGTAAGGCATCAACTGTTCAAATAGAAGAAGGACGTCGCAACGCAGATCTGAAGCAAATCGCAGAATTTCACAGATGGGCTGGAGTGTGCAGTGTGTCTGTGCGAATTCGAGGAGAATGACAAAGGCCGTCTTCTACCGAATTGGAGGCATAGTTTTCATGTTGAGTGTATTGACGTGTGGTTTCGTACGCATTCCACTTGTCCCATTTGCAGAATCGGTGCCCAGTCGGAACAACCAGTTTTGGAATCCGCTAGAACAGAGCAGGTTTCTATTACAATCCCAGGACCAATTACTTCAGGCTTCCAAGACAATCTGAATTTGCAGCAAGAGAAGAGTGCACGCTGTGGAGAAGACTATAATCTGCATAAACCAACATATATATTCTCTTGGGGTCGGTAGAAGCATATGAAAACAGAGAAGGATGCGGTTGAGTATAATGAACAGATAAGCCCCTCGTCGGCAAAGTGTGCTTAAAGTTTATATATATATATATATATATATATATGTATCTATGCGTGTTGTGCAAGTATGTGTGAGTTACAGTTTAGTGAGTTTGAGAGATTATGAATTCAATGAATATGTATTGAATATTGTATGAGATCTTGGAATTTGAAACATATTGAATCTAGTCAACTCAATGTGTAAAGAGCAAAGATTGTTAGAATTGACTACTCTAACAAGTTGCAGGTGTAGAATGAAGATCCAAGATGATGAATTCAGATCTTGTGTGAGTGCTACTTATGTTGTAAAGGAAGTAGGAACTCTTGTATCTTGATATAAGCTGGCAGCCCCGGTTTCAAGAACAACTGTTCTTATTGGAAGTCAGCTTGTATAATTGAATGTTGAGGACATTATGTATCCAAACTGCTCTTCTAGACACTGAAGGATAGCCGAAAGAAAAAATCCAACAGATGGAGGCATGTTCATAGAATGCATCAATAATTGACATATTTTATCATGGAAGCCCCGATGAGCCGAGTTGTCAAATTGTCCATTGTACAAGTTCATGAATGATGGTCTGAAGCATTTATGCTTTAAATGAGTTGAATGGTAAGCTCGAAGAAGACGAAGAGAAAGAGCGCAGTCCAGAGGCATCAGAGTGGGTGTAGGAGCTGATGAAGACCAGATCAGACGGAGATCTATGTTGTGATTTGAGAATTGTAATATGTGGTTTATTTGTAATGTAATCATTAAGGGAGGGTGTTAGAATTAATGTTTAATTTGGGGTTCGTTGAAGATTTGTAGGAGGCTATTGAGATATCTTCTCAACCACTCCCTCCTAATATGGAATCAGTTGAATCTGTATCCAACTATATATGTATGTATGTGTGTGTGCAATATATTGAATTATTGTGTGTTATTTCTGTGCATCTATGCTCTCATGAATTTTAACTGCTATACATGGTAGGATTCATTTCAATATACCGCCACTTAGTTATATCTTGCGCATTTCATACCTCATAGGAAATGCATCAATGTTGGAGAATTGTTCCTTCCTTCAACCGTTCAATACCATGACGTTGAATTTGGAGACTGGCCACAATTTTCCTCAAGTGAAAAACTAATACACTAAACAAGTAGAATGGGCTTGGAATAGTGTCAATGTATTGACATCCAAGCCTATTTGATGATTCAATTGTATCATTTTTGAATGGTTTGATTTCATTCAAAAAAATGAATTTTATGATTTGGGAGACAAATTAATAAAAAAAAAAATCGAATCGTTGGTTTAAGGTCACATGTTGTTGTGTAGGTAATTATTTTAGGTTATGGAGGCAACAAGGATTTATGCTACTATTTCGTGGGATAGTGGAAATCCATTTATGTCGATATGATTACAAACAAAGAAAATTTAAGTCAATGGAATATATTGAATCATCATTGTTCATTTTTTATTTAATAGACTATATTCCTTTATAGTCACTCCATCATTTGGAAAATGGATAGATTACAAGTGGAGGACATGTTTTTTTTTTATGACTTAAATCTCATTCACCTCCTTACCGAGAAGTCCTAACAACAGAATGCATGGCATGGCCCATTGAAGTCCTAACAACAGAATAACAGAAACCATGTCATGGCATGACCCCATTGAGAATATGTCGAAAAAACATATTCGTGATTTACGACCCCAACGAGAAGTCTTAACAATTGAATGCATGGAACGAATGTTATTAAGAATATGTCAAAATACCTCTAAGTTTTAAGAAGAACAATAGTAAACTAGAGACAACCACACTAACAATATTAATGTGTTTGTATAGTATAATTAACACATTATTAATGCTTATTTCCACGAATATAGACACATTAATAATATTAATGTGATTGTGACGCAGTCTAATAATGAAAAGTTAGTTTATCATTTCTTAATATATATAGAAAATATTTATATTAAGTTATATTAATAAAGTAGATAGAAATATATATTATTAATCAATAAATATTCTAATATAATGTTAATTTATAAATTAATATAATATATTTATTAATTTATATTAACAATGTTTATAAAGCACATTATTATTAATGAATAGATATACTATTAATATTAATGCTAATGATTAATGTTCATTGAGACTAAATTTATATAATGTTCCAACATTTATATGACTATTATATTTAGATTATATTAACTTATATTAAAGTCTTTGGGGGTAGTTAAATTGGCAAGTGTCGTGATATGAAGTGTTATGTTTGATGAGGTTTCGAGTTCAAATCTCTCTGACTTACTTCTGTTTGCGGAAGAGGCATACGTATGACACGGTCAGAATCGACCCTGTGTCACGTGAATACGAGACCACCTAATTGTTGATTCCACTAGATACAAAAAAAAATATTAACTTAGATTAATGTTTATATTAATTTATATTAGATTAATGATAATTATCAATGTCCATTAAAAATAGATTTATATAATGTTCCCACATTCATATAATTATTATATTTATATTGAATTTATATTATATTAACTTAGATTAATGTAACATGATTCATAAAAACATGAAACTAAAGGAAAATATTGATAATTACCACCAATTTATATTAATTTATATGAATATAATATATGTACTAACTTATATTAACAAAGTTTATACATAACTTTATTACTAATGAATATAGTGATAGTGATTATTTTAACATTTATATAATTATTATATTTATATTAAAATTATATTATATTCACTTAGATTAATGTTTATACCAATTTATATTAATTTATATCAATATAATATATGTAATATATTTTTTATGATGTCACAATCATAAGGATTATTCTCACTAAATGTGTATGTCATATTGCAACATTTATCAAAGGTTGTGTCACATTGTGTTGTTAATTAACGGTTTTGTTGCATTGCCATGTTCATCAAATGTGATGTGCATTGTGACATTTATTAATGGTTTTCTCGCATTGCAACATTCATGAAGGGTTATGTTGGGTTGTGATATTCTTCATTGGTGATATCAGATTGTGACATTCCTTTTGGACTACTTTATGTTAAATTGTTAGATTCTTTAATATTTATGTTGCATTGTAATGTTAATCTTGCTAGTTAATAGCAATGTTAGATTACAACATTCATCAAATGTCCTTTCATATTATAATGTTCATTAAGGGTTTTGTCGCATTTTGACATTAATGAAATGTGATGTCACATTATGACATTCATAAATATTCTTGTCACATTACGATACTCATCAACGATTATGTTGGAATGTGACATTCGCAAATGATAATTTCATATTATGACACCGATATTGCCATGTAAATGGCTATGTCATATTGCGGTGTCCATCAAATGCCATGTCACATTCTGATTTTAATTAATAGTTTTGTTGCATTGTCATGTTCATCAAATGTGATTTCACATCATGACATTCATTAAGTTCTTTTTCATGTTACAACATTAATAAATGGTTATGTTAGCTTGTGACATTCTTCAATGGTGATGATGGATTGTGACATTAATTTTTGCTTACTTTATGATAAATTTCTACATTGCTTCAAATTTATGTTGCATTTTAATGTTCTTGAATGTTTATGTTGCATTGCGACTTTCCTTTATGGTTATTTCATATTGTATCATTCATCTTGCCATGTCAATGGTTATGTCAGATTACAACTGTCACATTACAATTGTCATTAAGGTTTTTGTTGCATTGTAAGGTTAATGAAATATGATGTCACATTATGACGTTCAAAAATAATTACGTAAGATTGTGACATTCATGAATGATTATTTTGTATTGTGACATTTATAGATGATTATTACAAATTCTGAAATCCATCAATATTTCCATGTAAATGAGTGAGTGAAAGATAATGATGGTCTCTCATGACGCGTTAGTGACAATGAATTTGAAATGAACTTGAATTTGAATACTTTTAGGTACATTTACAATGAATTTGAAAACGATGTAACAAGATAAAACATATGAAATTGAATTAACTTTCTGAATATACAACTTTTATTCATAAAAATTGTCAATAACTGTGTCAAATTTGATTTTTTCTAACGGTGCTATCTTATTTTCCAACAAAATATAAGGTATATGTTTTTTTTTTTGTGAAGCTGTTGAGCACCTTAACGATGTAATTTATTTCCAGAAACTTGTTACTTGTAGAGAACCTATTTTTCTTGTTCGTGCAGGATAAGAGGGTTTTAACATGATAAAAATAATATTTTTTTTTATATCGTAGATATCGGTCTCCTCCGTTGTCGCATATAACTCATTATCCGATAAATCGTTAAGCCGACAAAAAAAGTTATCAGATAAATAAGAGAGGTATGTATTCTAGGATTTTAATATATGTCAAGACAAAAATAGATTAAAAATACTAAACATTATTAGCTTTTTTTTTAAATTGTATATTTGTAATGTGAACAACAAACTATATCTATGTTTTTAGTTTCGTTAATAACTGAATTGGGTATCCTATAGAAAAATAACATAAAAAATGGAGATATGGAGAGGAATTCAAAAAAAATGGAGGTTGTTATGTATTTGCAGACCGAACCACTAGGTTTGTCATCCCGAACAAAAATCTAAGCCAACCAACTCAACAAACACATATGCTAGAGTTGTCACTCCCGCCCGAAACAAAAATCAAATTCAAATAACATAGGTGTGCTTTAGGAATGCACGCAAATAACACGTGCGTGCTTCAGTAACACACACATGTTCCTAAAGTGTGCATTCATTATTAGAAACATGAACATGCATGTGTTCTTGTTAATATAAATAAATTCTCTCTTTTTATCTCTCTCCCCAATCCCCCTTTTTCCCCCTCTCCCTCCCTCCCTATATGTTCCTCTCTTTCTCTCTAACCTCACTCTCCCTATCCCTTTCTCATTCTCTCCCCCCTCTATCTCTCTCCATATCCCTCTCTCTCTTCTCCCTCTTCCCCTCTCTCCTTGTGAAACTCATTTCCCCCCCTCTATATCCCCCTTTGTTCCCCCGTTGATATCTCTCTCTCTATTGCACTCATTCTCTTTTTCTTCTCTCCACATTCCTCCCTCTCCCACTTTCTAATTATCTCTCTCTCTCTCTCCCCTT
>ML778273.1:642354-689036 GCA_009831015.1 Picea engelmannii | reverse complement strand
GTAGGGAATGGGAGAGAGGAGAAGGGAAAGAGAGAGGTAAAGAGAGATATGGGGGAATATGTGGGGAGAGACAAAGGTAAAGAGGGAGATAGGGAAAAAGGGGTAGAGGGGGGAGTGAGAGAGGGAGAGGTGGATATATAAAGTGAGTGAGAAAGTGAGAGAGAGAGAGGTTAGAGAGTGGAGAAGATAAGGGGATGGAGGGGGCTAGAGGGAGAGTGAGTGAGAGAGAGAGAGGTTGGGATGGAGAGAGAGACAACTTGAGGGATGGGGAGAGAGGGTGAGAGAGGGGTAGAGGCAAGGGAAAAAACCATACCATTTTCATTTATAATACCAATGCATACCATACCATACCATACCATATTTCAAAAATGTGTTTTCCCCCTTCCCTCACTCAACCCTCAAACCCTAACTCACTACCCAAACCCTAAAAGTGACTCTTCCTTGACTTTGTCTATTTCTCTTGGATGTGTGACACTTGTAACTCATCAAAGAGAGGTCTTTCATCTCTCCAAAGTATAAAATAATTCCTACCCCTCCCTCATTTCACATCTATTTCTTAGTGTATTGTTACTATGAAAAACTCTCTCCCACTCCTCTCCCACTCTTCTCTCTTTCTCCCATTTTCTCTTGCTCTTGTGTAAATATTGCTACAAGTATTTGCAACAACCTTTCGGTATTGAATAAGTAAATATTTGGAGGATACATGGTTCATTGAGAGTCTTCTTGGTGCCATCTTACTTATTGGAAATGGTATGGTATGGTATGGTATGCATTGGGAATGGTATGGTATGGTATGTATTGGTATTGGAAATGGAAATGGTATGGTATGCATTGGAAATAGTATGGAATGCATTGAAAATGGTATGCATTGGTATGGTATGCATTGCCTTTCCTTTTCCTTGTATGGTATGGTATGCATTGCCTTGACATTGAATTGTCATTGTATGGTATGCATTTCCCATGGTATGCATTGGCAATGGAAACAATATGCATTTCCTTTTCATTGTATGGTATGCATTGAAAATGATATGGTATGGTATGATATGGTATGGTATGCATTTCCATTGGAAATAGAAATGGAAGTGGTATGGTATGCATTGGAAATGGTACGGTATGGTATGGTATGGCATTGACATTGGTATGGTATGGTATACTATGTTATGGTATGGTATGTTATGCATTGGCATTTGTATGGTATGATATGGTATGCCTTGACTTGGTATGGTATGCCATGCATTGGTATGGTATGCATTGAAATTAGTATGTTATGTTATGGCATTGGTATGGTATGGTATGGTATGGTATGGTATTGCTTGACATGGCATGCCTTGCCATGCCTTCACTTGTCATATATTGTCTTTCCATACCATGCCTTTCCATCCCATTCCTTTCTATGTCATGCCATTCCATGACATTCCATGCCTTGCCTTGCATTCACTTTCCATGCATTTCCTTTTCTGTGCCATTCATTTTCATACCATGTCATTCCTTTCCATGTCATGTCTTGCCATGCATTTCCTTTCCTTCACTTTCCATGTATTATATTTGCATACCATGCATTTCCATACCATGCCTTGCTATCCCATGCCTTTCCATGTAATTCCATGTAGTTCCATCCCATGCCTTTCCTTGCATTCACTTTCCATGCCTTTCCATACCATGTCATTCCTTTACATGCCATGCTTTTCCATGCATTCCCTTGCCTTCACTTGCCATGTCCTACCTTTCCATAGCATAACTTTCCATTCCATGCCTTTACATGTCATTACATGCCATGTCATTCCATGCATTTCCTTACATTCACTTTCCATGCCTTTCCTTTTCCATTCCATTCCTTTCCATACTATTCCATTCCTTTCCATGCCATGCCTTACCGTGCCTTTCCTTCACTTGCCATGTCTTGCCTACACTTGACATTCCTTGCCTTGCATTCAATTTCCATGCCATCAAATGATTCATACAAAAAAATTACAATCAAAGGATTCATTAATCATGTAATTGCACAACTTGTTATCCCATATTTATTATATAAAAATAATTGCATGAGAATTCCAATGTTTTGGTCAATGAGGCATAGTGCATTTTCTAAAGAGGAGGTTGATTTTCAAGAACATTGTTTTGTGGATTTGTGGGTAGTGTAGTCACATAGGCCTTCAAAAAATAGACTTGTGGGATCTTATGAAACTTTTTTATGTTGCTCAGTTTGTATTTTATTCCCCGAGACCAAATTGGCCACATGTACCTGAAAGGCTTGAAGAGGCGAGTTCAAACTCACAATAAAAATCAAACCGTGACTCGGATGGGAGAAATGCTAGTTTCATTGAATGTAGAGCACCAGGTTTCAAATAGAGGGGGCCTGCCCCTATCTTTCTATCAAATGGAAAACCATTTGTTGGTCAATGAGCCATAGTGAAATTTTTGAAGAGGAGGTCAATTTTCAGGAACATTATCTCAGGAATTTTTGGGTAGTGTAGTTGTGTGGTCCCTGGCCAAATATAATTGCAGGAGCTTACAAAACTCTGTTATGATTCTCGATTTGGATTTTATTCCCCCGGACCAAACTGGCCACATGTCCCTGACTCACTTCAAGAGGCGAGTTGAAAATCGTGATAAAACTAAAACCAAGACTCAGATGGGAGAACCGACAGTTTCATTGGATCCATAGCACCAGGTTTCAACTAGGGAGCCCCTCTAATGTAACTTTGTCCACCGAACAACTATTTTTTGGAGTATCTCCGACACTAGGGTTTTGGTCAATGATGCATAATGCAATTTCTAAAGATGAGGTCAATTTTCAGGAGCACTGTTTGAGGAACTTGTGTGTAGTGTAGTTGCGTTTTACATGGCCAAATAAACATGTGTGATATTATCGAAATCCATTAGTCTTCTTGGTTTGTATTTTAGGCCCCTAGACCAAATTGGCCCCATGTGCCTGAATGACTCAAAGAGGCAAGTTTCAACTCATGATAAAACTCAAAAAGGGACTCAGATGGGAGAATCATTAGCTTCATTGGATCTAGAGCACCGGGTTTTAACTAGGGGGTCCCCTCCACTTTCATTTTTTCCACTAGAAAATCGTTTGTTGGAGTATCTTTGGCACTAGGTTTTTGGTTAATGAGGCATAGTGCAATTTCTAAAGATGAGGTCGATTTTAAATAAAATTGTGTCAGGAATTTATGGGTAGTGTAGTCACATGGTGCTTGGAAAAATAGACTTGTGGGAGCTTACAAAATTCTGTCTCGGTTTGGATTTTATGCCCCTGGTGTTCTAGCAAGATTTGCCTCACCATTGCTATCTTGCACAGAGGGCTTTTTTTTGTTCCCCTATGTAGACTTATCATCCATTTTTGACAAATACAGAGCTAAAAATAAACATTTTTTCACATATATGCGCCCTATCAGCTATACAACAAGCGTATACACAAGCTGCTCCACTGCTGCCCGTGTACATCAGGATTGTGCCAAAAAATACAAAAATGGAGTTGGGTTTCCATGTCACGACAAGAGATCTTTGATCCTTGGCCTTCCATATACTAGAAACGTTCTGACTTGGCCCTTTAGTTGCATTTTGAAGGCTATAAGAACACAATTTTGAACTATGGAAAAGAGGAGAAAGGATTCAACTTTGAGAGAAAAGTTACTCTAGAGAAATTACTACATATTGAGTTTGCATCCCTTTGTCCCTCAATTCTAAACATGGTGTTCATCCCCCAAACTCTTTCCCTATTGTTGAGAGAATCTCATTGTTTCTCTATTTTGAGCTTGCCTTTTGTGGAGGATTGAAGTGGTGGAGACCCAGTTGGAAGGAACTTGGTTCCTTGGTTTTGAACCGTGCCAACATAGAAGTCTGTAATGTTGATTCTTCTGTTGATCAATTATTAATAGAAATACTCATTTATTGTCCTATTGGTATCATGAAAATATATGATTATTATCCATGGCGATGTTTGTAATGTTTATTAATGGATTATGTTATATGATGTGCTAACCCCTTTACATTATCACTATATACTTTCTTTGCTTCTTTGTTAAGAACTTATTGTAGGTATAAAGCTTTGGGTCGAAGTGCTCAATGGTGGAATATCATCAAACGTTGGATCGAGGTAGGCCTCTTTCCTATCTTGTGCATTATTTTATATAGGATAAAATGGAATTGAGTTGATTTCTACAGTCATACCTATCTGTTGTGGTTTACCCTTGGCCATAGAGAGTTTTTCCCTCGTAACACCCAAACCAAATTGGCCACATGTCCTTGAATGGCTTAAGCAGGCGAGTTGCAACTCGCAATAAAAAGAAACCAGGACTCAGATGGGAAAATCATCGGTTTCATTGGATTCAGAACTTTGGGTTTCAACTAGGGGGCCCCTTCATTTCCACTTTTTCAATGAGGCATAGTGCAATTTCTGAAGAGGAGGTTGATTTTCAAGAAAGCATTTATGGGAAGTGTATTCACATGGTCCTTGCCCAAATAGTCTTATGAGATCTTACAAATATTTGTTATGCCACTTCGTTTGGATTTTATTCCCCCATATAAAATTAGCCACATGTCCCTGAATGGATTGAAGAGGTGAGTTGCAACTCGCAATAAAACAAAGACTAGGACTCTGATGGGAGAAATGTCAATTTCATTGGTGAACCTTCATTCCATTCAGTTTGGATTTTATGCCCTTCTGATCCAATGGAAGTGATGGTTTTCCCATCCGAGTCCCGGTTTGATTTTTATTGTGAGTTGCAACTCGCCTCTTTAATCCATTCAGGTACATGTGGCCAATTTGGTCCGGGGGCATAAAATCCAAACCGATATGGAGTTTTGTAAGATCCCACAAGTATATTTTTCCAAGGACCACATTACTAAACTACCCATGAATGTTCGACATAGTGTTCTTGAAAATCCACCTCCTCTTAATAAATTGCACTATGCCTCTTTGCGAAAAACCCTAGTCTCGAAGATACTCCAACAAATGGTTTATGCTTCGGCAATGGTATTTCCTTTGCATACCATTTCATACCATTGCATGGTATGCAATGGTATTCATTCCAATGGTATGAAATGGTATGCATACCAATGGTATCCATAACAATGGTATGCAAACCAATGGTATGCATGTCATTGTGATACCATGGTATGCATAGCATGGTATTGCAATTCCATGGCATGCATACCATTTAAATATCATAGTATGCAATGTTATGCATACTTGATAATCCGATGCAAACTCCCACCACCTCCTGGGGATCGCACGACCTCTTGGTGTAGGATCGTTCACAGTAGGGAGATGAATTATCTCACGGGTCTGCTATTAACCCTCAAAACTATCTACCACATTTGTTATTCCCTTTACATGCGTGCAATTTCAATTTCATGAGGGTCTTACCTAGTCATGGGAGAAATCCACGTGACCTTGGGCCAAGTCCATGGGATAAATATTTTAAACAATAGTAAATCCTCTGCTTCGGAGCTCCGAGCTTTAGGAGTTCCAACTACAATAAACAACAGTCTTCCCAAACATCAAATTTACAAACAACCTAACTACGATGGAAATCAATGACTCTTAACGTGCACCGAGATCTATGGTTCACAGGTATTTTAGGCCTCCGGGCTTTAGGAGTTTTACCCACTCCAACATGAAATGCCCCCAAACTCGCAAACTCCAAACTTGTTGATCGCATGACTAATGCTCACCTCAGATCAACAATTGACCTTTACTTCATGCTCTGAGCTTCAAAGCCTTCCACAACATAACACCTCAAATCCTCTAGAGTGTCGAAATAGTGAACTCGCAGAGGGGCCTCAATCAATGGTCGACACGTCCTTATGATTGGGTAGTATAGATCTACTCTAGGCTTTGGGACTTTGGGGGTTCTTGAACTACAAATTCTTATACCTCCATTCTCCTAGACTATGAGTTTCCCAAACTACTAGAAATATTACAACACATGGCTCTGACACCAAGGGTCAAGATTCTCTCTACCATTCAGAACTTCGGGGATTTTTAACCCAAGCTAACTTTCAAAATCGTACAACTAATTAAGGTGATTACAATCTCCTGCGATCTCGATCAATGGATCAAGCCTCAAAACATTAAAGGAATTTTAATTACAATACTTTCAAAATAGTAAATGGTGTGCTCCCCTTGGGATCCAAAATAGTTTGAATGTACACACTCGATGCTGATATGTCCTCCACTTGGCCTCATTGAATATTGATGATGATGCTCTTGCATCGTACTCGTCTCGACAAAAATATTCATGGACTCTTGTCTATGATATCCTGCATTGTCTTTCCATGCTTTTGGATATTAGTCTCAGTTATCCAGCTAGCATATCCTACTAGATGATCCTTCCTCTTAACTAGATACTCATAATAATCTTTTCTCCTGGTATTCTTAGCAATCTTTTGATCTAAAATATTCTCTATATGTGACTTCTCTGCTATGGGAATTTGTTGCTTCCATTGAATCTCCAATGGATCATATATCCGTTTTGTATCATCCATCCTCTAAGGCTATATATTTGCTACATTGAATATTTGTGATATTACAATGTCCTCTAGCAATTCAATCTCATAACCATTTGCAACAAATTTCCACAGGATGTTACAAGGTCCTATCTTTTTCATATTTAGCTTGTTTTATTTCCCTTTAAAAAATATTTCCTTCCTTAGGTTTGCTAAGACTTGATCTCCAATTTCAAAATTTACCCCTCTTCTTCTTTGGTCTATTTTTCTTTTGTATATATGGCTTCTTTCCCGTATCTATCCCTTAATTTGATCATGTAACTTCAACATCTCTAAAGTGAAATCCTCTGCTCATGCGCTTAAGAATTCATCTCATCCCAAATATCTTAACACTGAAATTCCTCTTGAATACACTCCATACATTATTTGGAATAGACTCTTAATTGTACTCCTATTCAATGAGTCATTATATGCAAACTCTGCTTGGGGAAGTATTTGATCCCACTGACTGTTATGTTCAATGGCCAAACTTCTTAATAGGTTCCCTAAAGTTACATTCACTGCCTCAGTTCGTCCATCTATTTGAGGATGATATGATGAACTGAAATAAAAACGTGTCCCCAACTTATTCCACAATTTCCTCCAAAAGATTCCCACAAATTTTGTATTTCTATCTAAAACTATGCTCCTTGGCAACCCATGCAATCTCACAATTTCCTTGAATTTATTTTTTCTATGTGAGTAGCATCATTGGTTTTTGTGACACTGTATGAAATGTACCATAAAGATTCAATCACTTCCTCTCTGGTTTCTTGGCAGTCCCAGGATAAAATCCATACTTATAGCATCCCATGTTCTATCTGGAATAGGCAATGGTTGATACAATCTAGTGTTCTACTGCTTTCCTTCAGCATATTGGAAGATTCTGCATCTGTCCATGAATTTCTTCACATCACACCTCATTCCCGACCAATAATATGAAGAATTCAACTGCGCATATGTTTTTTCATGCCCAAAGTGTCTAGCTAATCCACCATTATGTTTCACCTTTAGAACATTATCCCTCATCGATAATTTCAGGATACACAATTGAATTCCTTTGAATAACAACATAGCTTGGATCAGATACTCCATCCACTTATTTGTGTGCCTTAGAAAAGGGTTCTCACATGCTTCGTATGATTCTTTGAAATGAAGGTATTCTTGATACATCTCCTTGAGGTGTTCAAACTCCTATGTCTCCAGTTGGAATTCCTGGAAGATCAACCATCTCCTTCTCAAAGAATCTGTAACTTTTTTAGAGCTTTCACTAATATGATTGATAACAAAAGTAAAATTATGCATTAATTCTACCCATTTGGCATATCTCTGGTTCAATTTTTGTTGTCTCGTTATAAACTACAAAGCCTAATTGTCAGTATATAAAACAAACTCCTTCAGGATAAGATAATGCTTCCATTTTTTCAAATATTGAATCATGGCATAAAACTCCTTGTCATATGTGGAATACTTCCTCTTATCATCATTCAACTTCTCATCGAAATAAGAAAGAGGCTTATTGTATTGACTTAAAAATGCACCAATGGCCACTCCACTGGCATCACATTTAACCTGGAAAGTCTTCTTAAAATCCGACAGAACTAAAATAGGTTGTTCTTTTATCTTTACTTTTAACACTCTAAATCCCTTCTCATCCTCTTATGTCCAGTTAAAAGATTTATGCTCTTTCTTTATGGTGTCAAGTATGGGTGCACAAATACTACTTAAATTCTTGATGAATTTCCTATAAAACCTTGCCAACCCATGAAAACTTGTTACTTCAAACACGCTTCTTGGAGATGGATAATATATTATTTCTGTCACCTTCTCTGGATCCATATTCAATTCATTTGAATAGATTATGAACCCTAAATATACAAGTTATATTTTCATAAAAGAAAACTTCTTCAAATTCACCAACAACTTCTCCTGCTACAACCTCCTCAACACCATATTTAAATGTCTCAAATGCTCCTCTTCAAGCTTAGTAAATATTAATATATCATCCAAATAAACAATCACAAAATTAGCAATAAAGTCTTTGATTACTTCATTCATCAACCTCATAAACGTACTCAGGGCATATGTATGTTACTTAATTTGGAAAACTTTCTCTTGCAATAAGGTCAATATGGTGACTGATACTCCTGATGGGAGGTAAAGGTTGAGGTAACTTATGCACCATAATATCAACGAACTAATCCAATAACTCTTGAACTTCTATAGGAAATTCACTCATAAAAGTGCTTGTGTGAATGACTCTTAGCTTTCCTACAACAACAAACTGCATTTCTTGTTCCTTCACGACTTCTTTCAAGAGTTCCTTCCCACTCATGAGAAGTATACTTGGATTAGCTTCCTCTTTGACTCCTTTATATTCTATTGGCAACAACATATGATTACACCCATTCTTATCAAGGGTATAACTCTTCTTTGTTCCATCATGTATGACATTCCTGTCATATTTCCATGGTCTTCCCAATAGAACATGACAAACATCCATGGGTATAACATCACATAAAACTTCATCTCCATAACTACCTATCTTAAACTCAACCTCACATTGTCGAATTACCATGACCCGATGTCCTTTATGAAACCAAGACACCTTGTACAGAAGCAGATGTGTAGTTGTATCCAAATTAAACTTTTCCACCATCCCCATGGATACTACATTATCAAGTTTGAAAATGACTCTTCATTCACACTCCTAGTGTGGCCACTGTGAACTCCTTACACCAGGATTTGAGAAGAGAAACAATTGAAACTTATAGAACATTAGAGGATCATTCATTCAACCATGAAATGCACACACAAGCACATAAAACACAAAAAGAAAATAACATAAAATTACACAATTAACTCATAGATGTGAAAACTCAGAGTTTGGAAGAAATCCTCTACTATTATATTCCTTCAGCAAAGAGTTTACAAAATTGTCAACAACAACTCTCTTTAGTAGCTCTAAAAAAACTATCTAATAAACTTCGACAACCTCTTTTGGGCATATGTAATGTCCACTTCGTTACGGCTACCAGGGAAGTTTTTTTTTTTTTATTTTAGGCAAGAAGGTGACGATGACAACAGTTGAACCACTCAACCTGACCATGAACACACACACCTGTAGAACAGGTAACAAAAAACTATGACTCCACACACTAGCACGGGAGAAACTAGAAAAAAATGTGTAAAGCGCCAAGAGAAACAGATACCCTCCCGACACAAACATGACCACGCCTACAAGATAAGGGACACCATCCCCTTCCTGACATAACAACCACAATGACCAGTTAACTAGAACCTCTATGGCGCAAAAAACCCAACATAAGAAAGCATTACAATCCCAACGCCAACAAAATCTACAACAAGCAACAACGCCCACTACGAGAAGAACAGACTCTGGCCAAGTTTTCATTCGCCTCTATCCAAAAGGGTGTGCAATGATCCCCTCATCAGGAATCATGTCGTCACCAAGTGAAGGGTGCAACAACAACTGTGGTGCAACAACAACAGGACCCTCAACCCCAGCTAAAATCAATGTGATAGGAGATCAAGGACTACCTAAACACCTGAAAAATAACCCCAGCACCCAACGACAAGTCAGCAAGACGACTAAGACATTCAATCAACACAATAATTTTTCTTCCGCAAAAAAATCAAATTGCATGCCCTAAACAATTCATTATGGTACCTATCCTTAAAACAAAATTAGCAATAAAATATAATGGTGTAATTAACGATATTAGTATTTAACCAATAAAATTAACAAAAGGATAAAGGTTAATAAATAAAAGACATCGTGGATAAATTGGGTTAACACAGATCCTTGCAAGATATCTTATCTGTATATATGGTTGGTATTAAAATAGTTGATTGTTGATGCAATAAAATATAACAATATTAATATACCTGTACTAAATCCTTAAATTGATTAAGGTAAAAGATAACAAGAAGATTACCCTAAGGTATCGCTGTCACCATCAGTAGATATAAAGATGGGAATTTTATCCAAAATGAAGAATTTAATACTCTGTCAATATAGGATTAACATACCATGTAAAAACACTACCTATAGGCATGTAAAAACGTTATTTAATACGGTATCAATATACAAGTAAAAACATAATTTAATACGTTGTTAATTACAAGGTAAAAATGCTATCTAAAGGCAAGTGGACCGCAGTCAAGATATGACCACTAGCATCATCAGGGACAACAGTAATATAGTGCATTCAACATGCATGGCACTACTCTTGTAAAAACCTCAAGTTCAGTAATAGGATATTAAAAACGCAGAGCTTAAATTGTTATTCCCCAATGTTGACATTAGGGTAAGGACATCGTCTGACAGGAAGTCAATTCGTGGTTACAGTAAATACTAATTTTCAGCTGACCTTAATATATAAAAAAAATTCCCTTAAGCGTAACCTTTCTGCCATTAACATAATTGCTGCCCCACCCAATCATGAGGTGCATTAAACTCGCCCAACAGATTCACGGTCAACGCAACCATCAATTGTTGAGTTTTATCGCCCAATGGACGATGAGTTTATTAATGCAAAACACACTCTAATGTAAGTTAAAAACCGTATTGAAATGCACTCAACTTAATTTGAATTTATAGGTCTCTCATGCTACATGTATCGTTTAAATTAGATCGCTAGCGGTATAGAGATATGGCTCGTTCTATCCACTGCAACTAATTGGGCGTCTCTCCCATTAAAATATAGTCACATTTGGTCTGAAACCAATGCACTATATCCTACAACTATTACCAAATACAACAAATGAATCAACATTTGACAATCATGGGTGAGTGTCAACTATCAATCATTATAAGATGAAACAATCAACCTTTATTGAGATTTTATTATTTATTTTTGACATCTATTTTCTCCTCGTGATTTGGTGCCAAGAAGTATCAATTTTCTGCTCCTTAAACAATCATTTATTAGGATTACGATTTGAACCATTGCCAACTACAAAATTCAGATTAATTTCAAACTTCTGAATATACTAAGATAATCAAATTACAGTTTAGTAATACCATTCTTATTTTTAGAAGACTGCCTACATAGAACCTCCAATTTCTTTAACATTTTACCTCAAACAATTTTCCCTTATATAAAAAAAATAAAGGTTAAGTAAGAAGTAGTTTTCATCGTAGTCATTGGAACAATAACAAAATCACAACATAAGTCAATGAAACAATAAAAAAATCACAGCATAAGAATTCACCATCAAGCAATGAATTACAGAGGCATTTCATGGTTGAATGTGTTAAGAGAGGGAGGTAATTTCGCCATCAAAATAATGAATTGTAGAAGGATAAATTCAAGGTACTGTGTATTGAAATGCAGAGGGTAATTTCCATCAAACACAATAAAATGCAGAAGTAGAATACAAATGCAGAGCCCAAGCAAACATGGAGATTAAATGAAGAAGATAATAAGAAGTTCGTTGCGTGAAGAAAAACCACCTCAGAGGTAATCAACGCAGCAAGGTGCAAGACCATCAATCAACCAAGAATAATCAGAAGGGGTGGACGACTGGCAAGAACATCCTTCACTCATCATTCACGCACAGGAAAGCAGGGCGTTTAGATCCATAGGTCTATTAACACCGAAGTGATGACCATAGATCAGGCTCCTGGTGGACTGCTCAGGCATGGACTAATGAGCTAGGGGTGAAGGCATAAATAAACCGCAATCATCACCAATCAATAAACCATAGGACAATCAATACATGCAGGGATCGAGGCCATGGGAAATAATCAACAATGAGCTAAAGGCTATGGGGGGGAATTTCAGTCATCAACTAGAATGCTAAGACAATCATTTTCTTTACCCAATTAAACATATAGAACTAAAATCATAAATCATACTAACAATCTAACATGCATAAATAAAGGAAGGAAACCATAGCCTAAGTCGCCCGCTCTGAGTTAATGTCATGTGCGCTTCGTGCAACTCCCGCTTGCCGACCTATGAGACTTCACCGATACCTCCTAGCCAACGCTAGGGGTACTCTTTTTCCCCCTTAGCCCCCTGAGCCCCAAAGGGGACACACACACTAAAATAGAGAGAAACTAGCTCCCATCTCACCTCGCAAGGTCGAGCTACCACTCCTCACCGAGATGGGTATCCCAACTACCACAAGCTAAGTCAGTAAAGTATAAATTTATATAGCGTAACTTTATGCATAACATAAGAGCCCCACCATCCTTCTCCTCCCTCCATTATATAGAGTTTCAAAGTCCTTTACTTTCCCAAAATCCCAACTAATTTAATGTTTAATAATTTAATTAATAAAAATCTTCCCCGTACAAGTGTCACCCATCCCCTTCATTCCTCCATAAATTAATTTCATTAATTAATTAATATCCCCTATTTCCCTCACTCAACTAAAATCATTCCTAGAATCATTCCTATGTGTACCCATATTCCCTTACAAGTTTTAATGACTTTCCCCCTTATTAATTTACTAGTTGAGTTTAATTTAGAAGGTTCTTAAATGCTATATACCTTACTAAGTTAGACTTTCTGCTTTTTCCTTGTGTGTCTCCTTTCTTTTTATGTTTCCTGATTTTTCCTAGTTTCCTAATTATTTTAGATTTCCCTCTTTCCCTTTTTATTTAAAACTCAATTTGGTAGGTTTAGAAAATTAACTTTCTCTCTTTTTTCTTTTAATGAATAATTTTTTTAATTATCATAATATAATAAAACAATTATTTCTCTTTCTTAAATTTTATCCCAAAAGATTTTTATAAATCAATTTAATTGCTTATTCCCTTCTTGTCAGATGATCAATGATGATTATCATTATTATTTAACTATTTTATTTATTTATTTATTTTTATTATTAATATTTTTTTTATAAAAAGATAATTTTTTTATGACAAGTATCATTTATACCTAGACTTCATTTTCCTAGGTTGGGCGACATTTTATTAGGGGAAATGTTTTAAATATTCCTTAACACGTCATTCATCCTAAGACCATCTAGGTTTATCCATATTAAATAACAACGTGACGTGCCCTTCAAGATGCACTAGGCACTCCAAGGGTGCCACTCGCCTCTTTTAGTTTCTCTTGCATGGCGTGCCCTTCAGGAAGCACTATGTGCTCCAAGGGAGCCACTTTCCTCTTTCCATTTTTCTTGCATGACGTTCCCTTCAGGACACACTGTGTGCTCCAATGGTTCCACTCGCCTCTTGATTGACTTGGTAGACATCTAAAACCCGTCAAGTCAATACTCTGCCAGGTGATCTTGTTAGAGACTAAGGGCCTCTAAGGAATAAGTCCCCTACCTTATTGCATGCCCCTTAGAATCATCGTGAGTGACTGTCGCAGTTGTCCCTCATAGAATCATGGGTCTTCTCGAAATAGGTAGTCATTAACCTAGAGTTCGAGCCACGACATGGGTGCTAATAGGCTGTGGCAGGGTTGTTTTCCACACCTCTCCCTCAACGTCTTTGGTAGTCGTGTGTAACCCCTCTACTCCACATGTGAGTCTAGTCGATAAGCTATCGTCATCTTGCATCATCGATCAATCATGTCAGAAATATATCCATAATCATATCATCTAATCAGATGCACTAATATAACATATAAAATAATCAAACCCCAATAGTTCACTCCCTGACTCGATCTGGAGCCCAAGGGGTTCCATCGATGCCTCTACATCCTCGAGGTCCAAAATCCTACACACTCAATAAAACTGATTCAATACACCTGTCTATGTCAAAACAACATGTCATCAACCCATAATGCCTCATAATAAAAAAATAAATGCTTAATAGTATGAAAATATGGATCAGTTGTGAGCAAGTGTCCTCAAAGAATTATTTCTCTTAGTGTGCGCAAGAGCGGAATGTCACAACATAGACTACATACATTTATACATGGAGGGGCCTCTCAAGCCTTCCTTCTGACTACTGTAGTGCTTTCACATCATAATTAAAGCATTATACCACTAAGGCTTATTACAATAAATGGATTATTACAACCTAGATATGAGTTGATTCTCAATATATGTACAATCCTACAACTAATTAAGGATATTACAATCTCATGTGATCTCGATCAATGGTTAAAGCCTCATAACATTAAAGGGCTTTTAATCACAATACTTTCAAAATAGTAAATGACGCACTCCCCTTGGGATCCAAAACAATTTGAATGCGTTCACTGGATGCTAACTGGTCCTCCACTTTGCCTCATTGAATGTTGATGACGATGCTCCTGCATCATAATCCCTAAGACAACTACCACGAAAACCCTAAGACAACTAAAACCTTAAAAATAACCTATAAATGGTATGCATACCAATGTTATGCATACCATTGTGATACCATGGTATGCATACCAATGTTATGCATACCATTGTGATACCATGGTATGCATACCATTTCTATACAATTGGTGTACATAACATGGTATGCATACCATTGCAATACCATGGTATGCAATGGTATGCATACTTGAGAATCCCTAAGACAACTACCACTAAAACCCTAATACAACAAAAACCCTAAAAATATCCTATAAATGGTATGCATACCAATGGTATGCAATGGTATGCATACCATTGGTATGAATACGAATGGTATGTAATGGTATTCATAACATTGTAATACCATGGTATCCAATGGTATGTAATGGTATGCATAACATTGTAGTACCATGGTATGCAATGGTATCCATACCATTGCAATACCATGATATGCATATCAATGGTATGTATGCCATTGCGATACCATGGTATGCATACCAATGGTTTTGCATACCATTGCAATACCATGGTATGCATACTTGAGAATCCCTAAGACAAGTAGCACTAAAACCCTAAGACAACTAAAACACTAAAAATAACCTATTAATAGAGCTCCTCTTGTGGATTATACAGAATTAATTTCATGTAAAAGTGATGGATTACTTGAGAATCAATATAGTTTGAGAAAGACAACTTGAAATAGTTGCAATCGTCAACAAGTCAATATACACATTGTGCATGTAATGAAATTGTATCATAGCTATCAAATTTGGAAAATCATTAGTACCTTTTTCAAGTTTTACATTTTGAACATCGCATAATTGATTGTCTATAATATGTACTATAATATAACAACCACATGAAAGTAGTTGATCTACATCAATCTATTTATCGGAGACACATAATTTACCCACTCACATGTGCTAATTTTCTATTAGGTTGGGGGAAGGAAAACATGTAAGGAATTACTATCTAGATAGAATTTTGGTAGCATTACTTTATAGATAGCATTACTTTGTAGATATAACTTTGGTATCATAGCATTAATCAATAAATGTTATTAATAATTGATGGGTTGAAAAGAAATTACATATACCCACTACACAATCTAAACAAACGTTTTCATTAATGATTTCTTGATCCATATGGATGTCGGTGGCCTCCCACCTATTCCAACTGGTTCATTTTGACAGTTTTCCAGTTTGATAGTTTTTTTCTTAGTTTTCAGGTCCCTGACTTGTGCGACCATTTTGAGGCCCTAAACAACGTTTTTAGAGATCGACACAGTCGAAAATGCCCTTTATTAGATTAGAGAAAAATGTGTAGTCCTCAGATAGACCTTTCCAACGGGCTATCGTGCACCTAAAACAGAGGTCCTATGCAAAAGTTACGACCCCGGGAAGTTGACCGACTAACTTACCCAAACTGGGCCAGCATGACTTTTGGCGCTTCATCTCCTAGGGTTAGGTTTTTGGATTTCTAGGGTTTTTGACATTCATGTTTATTGTAAAAAGGCCTTCAGAGCCTCATTGTAATGATCTTCTTGTGAATGAGTGTATTCGTCACATCTCTTCTCAGAGATAAGCTGCCACCATTCCAGCAAGCTTGTTTTCTGTTGCATTTTATAGTTTCATCTTATTTCCTTATTGAATAGAAAACCAGTTTTACTGTATCTCTGTTATTCTGTGTTAAGCATCTTTTAATAATTTGTATTCATTTCGTTCAGCTCATAATATCTAGATCATTTCTTTACTAGTATTTTTCGCATTTATGAAGGGTTACGCATAAATCAAATGATTTCATATATGTACTCCATAGAAAGAGGTGAATATTGTGTGTGCATACCATTTCGATACCATGGTATGCATACCATTGCAATACCATGGTATGCATACTTGATTATCCCGAAGACAACTACTGCTAAAACCCCACAAATGACCTATAAATGGTATGCATACCATGGTATGGATACCAATGGTATGAAATGGTATGCATACCATTACAATACCATGGTGTGCAATGGTTTGCATACCAATGGTATGCATACTTGAGAATCCCTAAGACAACTACCGCTAAAACAATAAAATTAACCTATAAATAGAGCCCCTCTTGTGGATGATACACAATTCATTTCATGTAAAATTTGAGGCTTACCTGAGAGTCCAGATAGTGTGAGAGAGAGAACTTGAAATAGTTGCAATTGTCAACAAGTCAATATACACATTGTAGAGGTAATGAAATTGTATCATAGATATCAAATTTGGAAATTCACTAGTATCTTTTTCAAGTTTTACATTTTGAATATCCCATCATTGATTATCTATAAGATGTACTATACTGTCATGTAACCACATAAAAGTAGTGGATATACATCAATCTATTTATCATAGACACATAATTTATCCATTCACATGTGTTAGTTTTCTATTAGGTTGGAGGAAGTAAAGCGTGTAAGGCATTACCTTCTACATAGAATTTTGGTAGAATTACTTTTGATATAACATTAATTTCTAGATAGAATTTTGGTAGAATAGCATTACTGAATAAATTTTATTAATAATTGATGGGTTGAAAAAAAATACAAATACCCACTACACAATATCAACAAACATTTGCATTAATGAGTCTTTCAGTGGTCTTTTTAGCATTTATGAAGGGTTACACATAAATGAAATTACTTTATATATGTCATTCATAGATTGAGGAGAATATTGTGTGTTCCCTAGAAAATAACATTGAGTTCAAATGTGTGTGCACATAAGATATTCCTTAATGCTTAATGAAAATATTTACAATCACTAAATAGAAACAAATCGAGGGATTAATACACATAAAATTCATATATCCATAAATATCAAATGTACAAACAATGAGATTCGTAAAAAGGGTGCCATGAAATGTGTGTGTGTATCATCTATGTTCAATGCCACCATGCATCAGTTACAAGGATCAAGTCAATAAAATTAAACAAATGTGCGTAATTTTTTTTTCATGAAAAATGAAAATTGATCATCAATGCATTATATCACTGTGAATATCTCAAGTGTCGATGGACATTAACTAGAAGATGGAGCATTAGGTTGTACCACCTTCTCCAAGACAACCTCTATCATGGTAGTCTCTGTCGATGGGGTCGATAATGGTGGTGGGGGTGGGTTCTAGACATTTGGGTTGTGATGGACCCTCACAAGATGTACAAGGGATTCAAACACCCTAGGCCTGAAGAAAGGAAACCCAAAAGCAGCGCACAAGTCCCGAAGGGGTGCAATACTACTACACTTAGAAAATATATCTATGATATGCATAGATATGAATAAAATTGAACTATTAGTACCAAATACTAAAATTCAAAAACATAAACACAAACAATTTGAGAATTATACGATATTTAACTTTACACATGATACTTTTGATGATGGTGACTTTCCCATCCTAGATGCACAATCCATGACATCGCCTTGTGCCAAATCCTATAGAAACAAGATAACATATAAAAAAATTGAGGATGTCATAAAATAAAGAAATGACTCAGCTGAATCTATCAAATGTGATACACACCTCTTTGTAGGGTGCACCCAATGAACATGTTGCCTCTACTGCTGAATCAATGGTGGGGATAGGAACTGATGCATCCTTAGGCATAGAGGGTATTCTACTAGGACACAACAATTGCAAAACAACATACAATCAAATATCTATATCAATACACAAAATACAAAATAAATATATAACGATGAAGAACGAAAAAAAGGGTTAAGATACTAACCTCCTCCAAGAAGATATGTTGTACAATTGGATATATAGGCCAATAGCATGTTTTCCTGTAGCTGGAGCATCTTTGATGTTCAAATGGATGATTTTTATGTCCATGTTCCCTCCCGTAACTATACTATCCTATGCATGTTGACGCTCCAAACCCCCTATCAATGTCACTGACATGCACCTCTAGTTGAGATACTGTAACAGAGATATGGTGTTGCATTAGGATACGATTCAATGATGATATGGATATATATACTTGTTGCAAGTTCTCTGCAACAAGAGGATGTTGGGTAGGGGGATAGGGATATAACACAGAGTCGCACCTAGCCCACTCTCAGTCCTGTGTGGACCTTCGATCAACCCCATGGAATTCACTAATGTTGAATTAGTTGACACGTTTACCCATAGTAAACTCAGCCCATAATTTCATTAGAAAATATAAGGGCATCTCTCTATTATTGCAGGGAGGTTTATCAAAAACCATGTATCACCTATCCATCTAGTTTTGACTAATCTGGGGATGGATGCACCAGTCAATGTATATGTGTTTCCTGGTCAATGGTAGTTCCTGTCCATTTGTAGGATCCATAAAAATAGACAATATTTGTTGTTTTGAAATTCCCAGTTCTTTGATTTGGCTTCTGTCCAAGCCAGTGTTATAATACCCGTACATTCCTTCCCTGTAGTCAGAAATAGATGTCAATTTCCCTTGGGCACTTGCAATGGATTGCACAATAATGTTCAAAGAAGTGGCCAAGGAGACTCTTCTAGGTTCTCTAGTCTCCTTTAGTTGTTCCTCAAGGTTTCTTAATATCACCAACCCCTCATGAATTTCATTGTTTACATTGTGTGGTGGTGGTGGTGATTTTGGGTTTTGATAATCTTGGTTTTCTTGTGAGGGGTTTAAATTTAATTGGGGTTACATTGTATTGTATATGCTACAATTTAACATCCATGGCATGTAAATTAGTTTCATTTTTTCTTTTAAATACTAAACTATAATTTTTTTTCAATTTAGATTATTGGGAGAAAAATACTAAACTAGAATAAATAAATTGAATTAAATTTAAGATAAACGTAACATACTTGGACACACGCTGGCGATTGCGATGGAAATGTACTCCCTTTATTCCTCCTCTCTTCACTCTATTTTCCTAATGATAAACACGAGCTTGATTTTGTGCACAATATCCACAAAATCGCTCTCGAGTTGTTTATTAAAAAACACTAGTAAGATCATGCATGAATTCTTAAGAGTGTGCACACACTCTTACTTCTTAACCTACATGGAAATCCATGTGGAGGTTTGGCCACAACTGAAACTATAGTTGTACAAACATGCATTCATTCTTGAGAGTGTGTATTCTTGTTCATGGCCTTGCCACTTTTTTTGCCACAAACTTATTGCACTCACCCATACAGACGTGTAGAAAGAAATATTATTTATATCCATATACACACATGATGAGGATGTAAATATATTGTTTCTAACAAAATACTAAGTTAAAATAGTTAGTAGCATGAATCTTAATGCTAGGTTGCACAATAATATAGGTAACTGTTGTCGTAAAGGGATCAAGTTAAAATGGATTGACAAAAGTTATGAAATGATCTTATGATCACTTTTGGGTAGGACTAATGTTTCTTGCATAGAGCCACATTCGACATTTAGAATATGATTGATAATGTATATTTTTTAAAACATCAAAACACACATAAATCCCATTAATATTTGTGAATCCAAAACATACAACAAAGTTAGAGTCCCTAACATTGATATTCATTTATGAATATACTAATTTTAAGGATAATATAAAATTCAAAACAAATATTTGAAATTAATATGATGATGATGATGATGATTAAAGTCCACTGAGACTAAATTGGTATATCAAACCTTAATAGGGTAAGGGATTACTTGCAATTCTTTGGAATTTTGTTCTTGTGGTAAAAACGAATTAAGAGAAGATTTTGAGGATCACCATAGTTTTGTTGAGTTTAAAAGTTAGGAAGGTTGGTAGTGTGACAAATATTTTGAAATCGAGGTCTAATATGGGTATAAGCTGGAAAATATATGAGAAAGTGTTTTTCATATTGAACCTTATTAATGCCACAAAGCTGACACACTCTTTCATCCCATGGTGTTTTACGAATTGACCAATGCCCAATTTCACTATGCAGCTCATGAGAATTTATTCTTATCTTAGAAAGGATTATTTTTTTTATTTACACTTTTCAAAATTAAGAGATAATTTTGATCTTTTATATTAGGGTTGATTACATCCTTATAATACCTTAATTTTATTTTTTCCTCTAACTCTTTATCACACTACATTTTCTCCTTAAATTTTGATTTAATGATATTTTTAATAGTATCCTTATTCTGGAAAATGGTGTCTTCCATGATTCCCCAATAGCTTAGCCACTACTGAGAATATTTGTGTTATCCTCATTTGAGTCGATGACGGTTATGACTAGATTTTGAAGCAGTTTTATGAAGCCTCTTGTCTTCCATGTTGTTTAAATTGCTATTATACATTAGTTGTCTAGTCATAACTGTGCTCTCAATGGGGGAAAGGATCTTCTCTAAGAGGAGGACGGGATAAGGTGCATTTCCTTTAATTTTGAGATTATAGGTTATAAAATTCGGTTGGATTTTATCTATCTTTCTTCTCCAGGATTAACCAGAACTACCACATCCCCAGAATTTGAATCCATATAGAATAACAGGACCAGAAAGAGTCTTAATGAGGAGTTTCCTCTTATCCAATATCCAAATATTGACTACTTTACAATTATTTTTATTCCTATAATAATCTTTCCATCCACCAATAATCCTTTTCTCAATGCTATAATTCCAGTTGATCTTGTGGTGAATATTTATTCTAAGAGATTTGTATGAATTCACTTCCTTCAATTCGTTGTTGTCATATACGAAGGTATCATAAGTGATATTATAGGATTTAATGATCATGACCTTAGTCTTGTTAGTATTGACAATAATACCCATATTGGAGAAAAAATACTTGACGATTCTTAGTTTGTTTTCAAGATCATGGGGAATCTTTTCCATAATAATGATATCATCAACATAGAGAAGAACATTGATGACCATATCAGTGAGAGTAGGGTGGACACAACCTTCTTCTTCCAAGCAATCTTCTAACTTTTCAATGTATATTTCAAAATGGGTAGGGGAAAATGAACAACATTGCTTGACTCCAATACTGAAATTAATCACTTTCAACCAACCCTTAGTCTTCTTAAACTTGGAAATAACATTCTCATACAGCCTTATTGTAGAATCCATCAACTCAAAAGACAATTTTATCTCTTCCAACCCATTCTAAAGTTTTTTCCCAGGAACTGTGTGAAAAGATTTTCTAAATTCAAAAAGACAACAAAAAAGATCGGTTTTAGTACTACGAAACTCCTCTGCAATGATCCTAAAGGTAACAAGATGGTCCACAATTGAATAAAATATCCTAAACTCGGCCTAGCATTTATCTCTTTTGCTGTGACTTTCTAGTTAAAAGTTAATATTCGTTTCCAAAATAGGCTAATCATAATGTTTCTATAATTACAGGGAATTTTTCTATCCCTATTTTAAAAAATAGGAACAATGAGGCTTTGCATCCAGGGTTTAGGGAAGCCCTTCTTAACTTCTAAATTAAAGAGCTTGTGTATGTGAAGGATGACGATAGGCCCTCTGATTTTAACAATTTTATCTTTGTATCCTTCAGTTTCCTTAGCTTTACCATTTGCAAGTCAGTTAATCCCAAACTCTATGTTATCCAAAGAAAATACTTCATCGTCTGTAGGGACAATAGGAATGGTGTTCATGGAATTAGGGAAATCGTAATTCTTTTAAGGTAGGAATTTCATTCCCTTAAGGGAATCATTTTATTTTCTTTATTATTACGGATAATAATTTTCCTCCAAAACTTCCTAGGATCAAGCTTATATAGTTGTGAAAGTTGTTCTTGCCTTTTGATATAGTACGTGTTTTTTCCTTTTAATTACGGATTTCTATTAAGTTTTAAGGACTTATTAGAAGCACCCCTAATAAATTTTCTATAAATTTTACATTCTTTATAATACCAAGGGTTAGTCATTATATTATTCTTTTTACCTGACACCTCAAAAGAGAACTTGTTAATACAAGTGGAAAGGGTAGTTGTAAAATTATGATAGAGGTATTCAATGTTGTTAGTATAATTTAGGAGATGTAATTCACTATTTAAATCATTTAAGAAAAGGTCAACTTTACTTTTTTCAAAGAAAATTTACCTTTGATTATTATAATTCTCTTCAATGATACTCCTATATAGGGAAAAATTTAGAGTTAGAGTTAAATTCTCTTCATAAATAATTATTTATGTTAAAAAATAATATTAATTACACCACTACCACCTCCAACACAAAGATACAAACACAATACCTCCAACACAAAGAGACAAACACAATAGGAACACCTTACGGAAATTAACGAAATAAGTGAATGAAAATTCTTCTCCAATCAAATATATTCAAACTTTACGGAGAATTTGATTTCAATATATTTTTAGCTGAAAATTGATTTCCATGTATAAAATGAAGGGACTGAAGTTTTAATATCGAACTAGGCTGCCATTCTACTTCAAGTATATAATTCTATAAATATTGAAACTTTGATTGATGGTGGGAAGTAATTAGTTAGTTGATTTGTTAATAGTTAATTTATTAATACACAATAATATAATAGGTTTAATGGTTAAGAACACGTGTAGACTTTACTAATTAAATTATTGAAAAAAAAAACTTAAATTAAATTATTATTAATAACATTGTAACTACTAATAATTTTAGGGTCTATGTGTAGACTTTACTAATTAAATTGTTGAAAAAAAAAACTTAAATTAAATTATTATTAATAACATTGTAACTACTAATAATTTTAGGGTCTATATATTGTCCATAGAAAAAAATGTTTACCTACCTCTCATGCCATCCTACACCCTACACACCTCTACCTCAAAGAGAATTTTGGAGCGCTCCATAGAAAAAAATGTTTACCTACCTCTCATGCCATCCTACACCCTACACACCTCTACCTCAAAGAGAATTTTGGAGCGCTGACATGGATAATGCATAAGATTTGCTTTCAACTTTCGATATTGAAAATAATGGTCGTGACCATGTAATGTTGCATTCTCCGACCAAGTACCTCGATTGGATTAGGTCACGATTGTCTCCACTCCACAATATGGTGATCATCATTTTAACTATAAAAAAATTTGTTCGTCTAAGCTTTCTACTACAACCAATAGCCCCTTTTTTGGATTTTTGTAAAGCCTTTAGTGAGGAGGGCGCGCAACAACTATGCTCGATCAAAATAAACAAAGATAAGCTATGAAATCTGGGGTTTCTTAGGCGACTTGGACGAACGATTACCCTTGCAATTGGACAAGTCGTGTGACAAGTTGGCTACGTTGGACACACTTGGGCAAACCTGGATAAGTGATTTGATGAGGTGAACTAAGACTTATATGGATACGTGCTTCACAATTAGGGATCGTGATAGGCGAGCATAGTGCCTTGAGTCACATGTCACCATAAATTGCAACCAATAGACACACTCACCTTGCATATGTCTTGGGATTTTTGCTGCAAAGGACCTAAGGCGCTCCTTGGGAATTTTCATGCAGAGCACTCAAGGTGCGAAGATGTAGAGCCAACTCATGCGACAGACAAGTTGGGGTGTAAACTAATGAAGCGATGCAATGGATGGGCTGATCGCTTCTTGAGTGAGACGTACGATGGGAAAAATCTTCGATGAAAATCCTTTATAGACTCCTTCGCCTCAATTCTGATTCTCGATAACTTGAAAAAGAGAGTTTTGGAGTCTTGTCTCATCACCAAACTTTGTCACAAAGGCATAGACCCAAACATGAGACTGATATACCAAGTGGTTACTTTGCCATCAAAAGTAAATGGGAAAAGGTGGGAGGCTATGCCACTCATATTTAAATTTGTTTTATAAATTTCATCTCTCTAAGCAACAGTCTCCAAAGCCTGCATAATCGAAGAATGAACATCGTACCTGAGTTGTTTTAAAATAACTTTAAACTGGAGGGCAGGAGATCTAAGCTCATGGTGCCCAAAACATGCAAATAAGACAGTTAATAGAGAAAGCTTTTTGTTTTGAACCCTAGATATTGCAACCGACAGGAAACTAGGTGAGAATTATCTAAAACATAACACTTCAAACCCTCACTTGACTGTCATTTAAAAGGCCGAAAGCTCCAAACTCTGCAATGGAGAGTGGGAAGAGGGAGGAGGAGTGGTTAGCTGGCATGCAATGTTCTTTGTTCCTGAACTCCATTAGGAATTTCAATTCCACATCGAAATAAAATCCCAGAACGCAATATATATAGATGCTCCCAATTTAGACTTTGAGATGGATCCAAATCCTGTTTACTGAGAAACAATAGAAATTGAAGTTTAATGAGAACTAAAAGTAGAAGCACAACATTCTTGTTGGAAAACATAGATGTCCAATGTTTATATGCATGCGCCAAATAATGTGGAAGGTGGTTTCCAATGACAAAGACCTTATGCTTACCATTGCGCTCTACACAACTAGCTAACGTGTCGAGCGAGAGAGGAATTTCCTACATATGTCCAACGCCTTTCTCAAAATAAGCTGGAACTAGGGCAAATTTCCTCAGTGAAATAGTGATCCTATTTACATATGAGAAATACGAAATTTATTTTGACCGATTCAGATGAAACAACCACCCTTATGCTTGAAGGGATATTTGTTCGCTCCATTTTGGTACGAAATAAACGTTATGCACGAGACTTAGCTGAGTTGCATATGCAGGGACCTTCGTTGAGGTGCATGGGTTGATTTGCATGGGCCTGGAGAATATAACTATGTTCTCATCAAAGTTGGAGAAAAATCACCTATGCCTGGGTGTTTATGTTACTGAATAAATTGATAGAACCATTGTTTGATGCATGGGCCTTGTCTGCTACATTACCTCATGGATCTAACTTTGTTGGGACCCCTCGACGACGCGGGGAAAGTTGGTGCATGGAGGGTTGTGCCTAACCTGGAAAGTGATTAGATTATTAGGAGACGTCCAACTTGGCATCGGGTTGACACTGACAAGGATGTCAACATAGCTATGTTCTTTGCAGGCTTCTAATTTCAAAGAGAAACTTCAGGGTTCACGATTATTGGAGATTATAATCTTGCTTCAGGGAACTAAAGGACCAATGTATATATTAATCAGACACCTATTACGATAAAAAAAGGAGCACAGTTCTAGGTTTAAGGCCCTCTAAAAAAATTGGTACGTCGACTCTCAAGCTTCATATCCCTTTTTGTTGTATTTGGTTTTCATCATGAAATAGTAATTTCACTTATTCATTTGGTCATACTGCAGTTGAATTTGGAAAGTGCTTCTTTCCTCGTTTTTCAAATATCTTGAATAATATTATGGATGATGATATGTCAAAATTTACTTTCTTGGAAAAGGGCACTTCATAGTAATGGAGCATAAAAAGACAATGATATGATGAGCTCAAGGCCATGTTATCATAAGCATTCAGCAAGGATATAGATGAATTTCAAAAACCAGTCATGTCATCTTCATCTTTATCCTCATCTCTAAGGGATTGTCAAAGGCATAAAAATGCTAAAAGGCAGGTGGAGTTACAGGATGTGATCTAGGCATTAAAAATTGTTGAAATGACAATATGAATGCTTCTAGTTGGTGGATGGAGGATTTATCCTGGCCTGTAAAGTGATTATATTATTAGGAGACGTGGCTCTGGACGTCTCCTAATAATATAAGGAAGAGGTGGCAGCATGATTAGGTGCATGTATCAGTGAAGCACACATATCAGTGAGGAGCTTCATCTATTTCAAAGTTAATTGGGTACCCAAAAAGCAATTGTGGTATTTGTTGAGTTGTTCCGAAATGAAAGCAAGTAGACTTCATAAATTCCATATAAAAATAAAAATTATAAACTCAAGCAAGCCCATGATCCATCCATCCAAGATCATTTGGTTGTATTAAATAAAGAAAAGAGGGCGTTATCTTGAGTATAGTTGTCTAATGCAAGAAAGGAAAGTAAGCAACATCTAAAGGTTCCAACAATGTAGTATAAATTCATAACTAGTATCTGGGAGGGGGTTTGTTCATATTATAGAGCTAACATATTTAGTGATTCATTTGGATAAAGGAACGTTTAGAGGAAATAACAACTTTTTCTAGCTACCCACAACCAAAAATCCACGTTCTAGACCATTATGGTTCTTCAAATGCTCACATACTTTACAATCACATGCTTTGCCTTTTTGGCAGGGATTTGTTTTTTTGCGACTCCCCTTGTTTTTGTTAGGATTCAAATTCCCATTATTTGTATGATAAGATTGCCATGTCATTTCCTTCTACATTTGGTTTACCTTGAATATTTTTGGGTATTGATCTCCATGTGAGTGGATTTAAAAAACAATTTGAGGATCCTTTAATAGGTATTGGCATGGTTGGATACAGACATCCTTGCGAATAAAGGTGTACCATCAACATCCATCTTGGGTGTACCTCCCACCAAACTAGCAATATCTAGCTAAATAAATGAGATTTCTGACTACGAAATCCACCGCAAGGAGGATGCACCCTTCATTTTGACTATCTCCATTTTAGCATACAATACTCTAGGGGTTCTTCATATTGTTTATTTTGTGACTTCTATGTAAAGCATGTAGCTAGTAAGTAGGTGAATATTTCCAACCGTATCACTATGTATAAATTTTTTGTTTGTTTATCAACCATGTGTTTGTTCTATTATGTGAACCTAGTGTATTCCTACAAAAGGTTATTTGGATAGAATAATAGAGTAATTTGTTTTGTCTTGAGGTTGTTATCTTGTTCTTTTTCTTCCATTTTGTCTTGAGGTTTTTAAATTGTTGTTCTTTTTCTTGTATTTGTTTCTTGGTTAATTGTGTCTCCAAGCTAGTGTGATTCACCTATTAGATAGGGTTTTGCAAGTTAAGAGGTCAAATATGTATCATTTGGTATCAAAGCATTTATTCAGAGGCATTATTTCCTCAATTATTCTCAATATCAATTACCCACTCAAAAATAATAGCTTACAGTGGTAGAAACCCATATTTGTTTCCTTGAACCAGGCCCTCCCACCATGATCTACTTTGGCACCTGCTCTCATTTTTCTCCCTTATTTATTTCCAAATTGAAGTTGAAGCCTTTCTCTAACAAGATGATTTCACCATATTTGGCTAGTGGAAGCCCAACCCTCCCACCTATATGTGATGAAACACTATTTGAGGTTAGGTTTTAGTATTATTTTTAGGTACTCAATCCTCTCTTCACCTTCAACGTATTCATTGTTCTGTCCCATGGGGTGTAGATCGATTGGCGATAGAATGCAATGTTAAGGCACTCCTTCTGACATCGTTGTTTCAAACCCGAACTAGCCCTATGTGTCGCCTGTGGGGGAAACATGGGTATTCCCTCAATTTATAGTGGTAGTGGTCAGGATCTATCCCATGTAACATGAATATGAACTTGCCCTAGTTTTTTATTACACCAAATATAAGAAAAAACTCGTTTCATGGATTGTTCACTTCCCTCATTTTCAAGGGTCATCCCAATGTCCACATTCCTCTAACATGCCATAATTTATAGTCTCTCTCACTTAACTCAAAGATTCTTCCCATCTAGTGTGTTAGGGCTTGTCGGCACCTAGTTGTTTGCAATATCAACTTTTTTATCTTCATTTATGGCCTATCGTTAAGAATCCCCACTTAAAAAGACAAAATAATCTCAAGGAACCTCGCATTCAGAACTCATGAAGATCCTACAAGAATTCCTCTTTAATATACCTTGACCCTCCATCTTCTAGTTTGACACTATGGTTACCCTACCCAGCCATGTAGGTAAGATGTACAAGGAGGTCTTGTATTCTTATATCCGTAGCCTCACAATGTACTTCTAAAATTTCCCTATTAACACAAAGGCTTAACATTTGCTCCTAGATAGAAACCACTTGGAAGGAAACATTCACACATGGTGGAAATATAAACACATAGATGAAGTAGTCTATATTGATCTTAAAGATGGGGGAACATCCAAATATTATCAGTAGAGTACCATAATAGGGGAGGAATTGTGTGACTCCCTACACTAGAACTATTATCCTCCATGCTGCCACACAAATTTGTTGTCCAAACAATATCCACTCCATCAAGTCCCTCAGAAAAAAATGCAATAATCCATCAATTTATTCTCTTGGATTTGCATTTAGCTCCATATTCCAAATCAATATGAGGTAATGTGTGTTAACATTAATTTTGATTTATTGGTTGTTAAGTTGGAGGTAGCCTTGTTCAAAAGTAGTTCCCCTGAACAAGCCTTCAAACATGCCTTGGTTGTTGCATGCAAAATTTAGTATTTCTCTAATTTACAAATCTCTCAAAAATATAACTCTCCTACCAATTGATAGTATCGTAACACTCCCAATAGCCCCAAACCTTTTGTTCCTCCCTTGAAAACCTTATGTTTTATATCCCTTCCACTCCAACACATGACTAATGGTGTCACTACTATCAAACCTATAACCACTCTATTGTTTATTTTCATTCATTTAGCTGAAAATATATATCCAAAGAATTTTTTATTGACCAATATTATTCCAAACCAAAAGAACCACCCACAGATACCTCTCCTATATTAGCTCCCAAAATCATCTCCTTACCCAACCCTAGCACTATTGACCCCTCTCTCATTTTGCTAACTTAGGACAACACCATTGGCTCTCATAACATCCTCTTCTCACATAATTATTAATTTAAATACTATATATAGACTATGATACTTGAGAATTGTAGAGAAAATATTCTTATCTCTCATGAATTTGTGTAGTATCTCATTCTTCCCACAACACGCCATATTTCTCCATACCACCTTGTCTTGGTACAACAACATGGGCCTCACCTAATTATTAAACATTTCTATGTAGTCATTTTTTATGTTGTTCCCTTCACATACACCGTATATTGCAAAATATTGCATCTACATTGTTGTAACCACATCCTTGAACTCCATTACTAGAAACAACACAAGACACTCTATTATGTTGACTAAAATATGTACACTCTTTTTAAAGAAAATCAATTATATAAAATCATTGTCACTACTATTTGTACTCCTCATCCTGGTCCAGTTCAACAACTCATCCTCCATAAATGTCTTTCTCTTCATATCCACCCCCATGGCAACTACGGTCTCTTTCTCTTCAACCTCATCATAATCCATCCTATAAACTGCTCACTACTCTCCTCCAATACCTATCCAAACTATTTCAACCCCTCCTTGATCCTACTACCACCTTATATACTATATCATACTCTCATAAAGCATAACTATCTCTACAAACCTTTGCATGTATTCCCCTATGGCTTAGTCATTCCCTTACCCACGTACTATCAACTGGAGTCAAGTAAATCAACACAATACCTAGCATCAAATAAATCAATCTAACACCTTTGCAAAATGATCCAATAACACATAATAACTCACAACTTTTACACTCTCTTTTGGTAGATAGTACTCCCTTGCACAACACCAAGACTCTCATTCTTAGTACAACATTTTTATCCTCCAATGATTGTGCATAGTTGAGGTCACTATTCTTAAGACTAAAACTAGTGACTACCTACCACAAAGAACCTCTCTTTTGAGCCCAATCTATAGCTTATACTTCTAGGATGGTACATTGACCACCCATCTGAGAGATGATGTAAGCTTACATACCCTTTTGGTTGGCCCATTTTCATTGTCTCGGGATTTTACAACCTCGAGACACATAAAGGAAGCTTAGAATCAACATAGCTCATCTCATACAACAATATACTCTTTATCATGACATCCATCTCATACTTACAGTGCAATATTATATCTACACAAACCACCATATTTCTAAATAGCAACAATAAAGATCTCTTCAATCTGCTATGATGTGACAGGTAACTCATTTTATTTGGAAACTTATCCTCAATACCAACTCACAAACATACACATATTCACTCATGGCTTAAGGATATATCATCTAGCCATGCTCTTATAAATCAATTTTTGGGACATACATATTTCTCCCTAATCCTTCCTAAACTCATTTCCCACTCCCTCCAACTAGGACACCCATCATCTCCACCACCTTGGAGTATTTCTCCCTCATATTTATACTACCAAACATCTAGCGTTCTCATATTAACATTGCATTCCCTCCTTAGGTGCACCTCCTTCAATTACCAAGGATGACACATAGCCCTAGACATCCTCCTCTAGAAAACAATTAGGCTAGTAATATATTGGCACTACTTTGTGGTCTAGGGTTTCACGCATTCTACAATACAAACTTTCATGATTCAAGGGATAAAAAAAATGTTTATTTCACACATGAAACTACATTTTAACTTAATAGGATTCACCACATATCCATCATTTTTTTCTTGGTCACCTCTTCATCTCTACTTGCTACATTTTGGATTCACTCAACTAGGGTACTATACTTATTTCTAGCTGCAGGGATGACTCTTGCAAGTTGACCTACCTTTTTGACCACCATGGTACTAAGTCGATGCCACATCATTCTCCATTACTCACACATCTAGGGATAATGACACAAGACTTCCAATAATATTGTATAAGTTCCAAGACCTTATCGCTAATTGAGGTTTAAGGCATGGAAAAATCCCCAACCCTAGATGACTATCACACTATGTTAAATATTGGGATACTAGGATGACAAGGGTTCCATTCATTTAGTATGACACTTGTTCCATATTTGAGTGGATCATATAGGACTAGGATTTTAGATCGTAATAGAGGAGAAGGACAATTTTGTAGCGGCCATTCATGTTATAGTGTCAAAAGCAACTCCATAGTGAGTGTGTCTTTCTTTGTACTTGCATTTCATTACTGAGGAAAAGAGAGCATTCATGTTATAGTGTCAAAAGCAACTCCATAGTGAGTGTGTCTTTCTTTGTACTTGCATTTCATTACTGAGGAAAAGAGAGCAGAGCAAAGACCTCACCATCTAGATGGATTTTCTCCCATATTGAATTTCATAGGACACATCTTATGTTTACTTTTTTGGATAGTATGTTGACTTTCTTAGTCTTTCATTTTCATATTTCCACTATTTCCTTAGTTTAAGCAATAAGATAGTTATAATAAATATGATATCTATAATAATAGATGAATTTTAAAATAATAAAATATTCGTTGTGATGATATGTTCGAATAGAATAACAATGGGGATTTACAAATCAATAATAAACTTATTTTTTCAAAATGCTCCTCTACTCAATTAGTAAAAACATTTTTCAAACTCAATTCCATCATTCGAAGCATTATGTACAATTATATATCTTTGTCAAATGCCTTGGAGAGATCTAATTTAACAAAAAGCCTAGAAATCCTCTTTGCTTTCATTGATTTAAGTGTTCCCTATTCAACCAATATTTTATTACGAATAAACCTACCCTAGAGAAATCAAAATGGTTCCCTAGATATGATATTGTACTACATAAAAAATTTCTACATCTCATAACATTTTCCTTCCCAACGATTTTGTAGAAACAATCGCAAAGAAAAATAAGTAAAAATTCATCAAAAGAGGAGAGATTATCCATTCTTTTTGTAATTGTTACAAAATTTGTTTTGAATGTTCTAACAATTTTCCATTCGACTTAGATTCCGCAATCAAATTCAATAATTCTTTATCAACTAGATTATAAAGCCCGAAAAACAAATCCGCCAACTATACATGACACCTTGGAAATTTTAGGTCCTAAAAAGATTTGAAAACTTTGTTAAAATGATGACTTTCAATAGACTACATCATAAATTAATTATGTTCCTCATTCCGCATTCTCTAAAAAAGCATAAGAGTTTTCCAATACTTCAACAATATTATCCCTCGCTGAATAGCTGTAAGGTCTCAATAATATTATCCCTCGTTGACTAACTGTAAAGTCTCTTCTTGTGATTAATTGCATCCTTTGAGATGACTTTTCCATGTAGTACTTTCATCCTTTATCTACTTTTCATAACCATGGAAAAAATAGTATTAGCATTTTCCTCTTTTAACCAAGTGTTTTTTTTTTTTTCAAATGTCATTTAGCTTCGTGTGAATATAAGAAACATTCCTTTATTTTATTTTATTTTATTTATATATTATATATATATGTTTTGTAATTATTTTAAACCATCCCAGCAATATACATATGCATTATTTTAATTTATTTCAATTTTCTCCTCAGTTATAGTAAGAAGTTCATGACAATCCCCAAAAATTGTAGAATTCTGTTATGGCTTTGATTTTGATGAGGATCTTTTAGATACCTCACAACATATTCTCCGTCATTGAGATAATATTTTACCCATGACTTCTAGAAAATATGAACATGCTCCTCACCATTCAATCAATGAGAGTTGAAATTAAAATGGAAAGGTGGTCTTGTATCCCAATACCACCTAAGAACATGGACAGATGGTCTCGATGGTCTCATCGTGGTCTCATATTCCATACAATATATAAATATTTTAAGTTTCCTTTTCCAAAAATCTATTAACAACCTTCGATTATCATCCTATTGACCTAGGTCACAATATTGGTTCCAACTCTACAAAATAATGGACATAAGTATTCTTTGAGTATCACTATCCTAATAATGTCCCCTATAGTATTATTTGAGTATCACTATCCTAATAATTTCCCCTACACTTTGTAAGAATCTAAAACTAGATTGAATCGTTGTAAGGTGAGGGGACTTTGAAAACAATGAAGAGGAAAAAAAATTCTAATAGTCTTCTCTATTTAAACATTTCATAGTCTTCTCTATTTAAACTTTTTCTATAGATGTTGAGGATTGGATTCCACTCTAGCAATGTTATTTATTAAAACTTTTTTCATAGATGTTGAAGATTGGATTCTAAATATATATATTTTTTTAGTATGTAGGTTTTCATAATTGACTATAATAGTACAGTACGTGTATTTTTTCCAAATTTAATTGTGTGTGAGTTTTCGAAAATTCATACACAATTAGATCTCTAGAAAAAAAAACTCACATACAATTAGATCTTAAGAAAATGCACACACTAATATAGTATCTTGTTTTCTCCGTATAAAAATATGACTTAATTTTTAATGAAACATATCACACAAAATTTCTACCCAAGAAATAACTTGTATAAAAGAGATTCATAAGCTTCTTCATTCATTATAATTTATTGATTATAATTTATTGAATTTTAATTAAATGTCAATTATTTTAGATTGTTAGATCCAATTCCTTTAATGTGTCAAAATATGATTATCATTTTTTCTTATTCCTTACGAATTATTAACTTATATTCAACCTTCTCCTTTAGGGATATAATGCTATTGAGATCCCTTTAAGGAATATAATGCTATTGAGATCCCTTCAAAGAATATATTGAGATACCTATGATTGTAGAGTTTGTACTATCATATTCTTTACATGCACTAAGATTCCCCATAAAAACCTTCTCCCATAAGAGATCTAATTAGACTATTCAAAATATTTGACTTGATTGACCTATGAGATCCAAGAGAGTAGAAATACTCTACAAAGGGTAATCATAACATATTATCCCTTTTATTGATTAAAAATGCTTCTTTGTCTTTATTCGTTTGATATGACGGTCCTCTTTTTGAAACGTTTGATTAGGAAATTTAATGAGTTTCCTTTTGTATTTTGGGTCCTCCCTTTCTCTATATATTTTTTAGAATACGAAGTTTCATTCCACTTCTATATTTTAGAATACAAATATATAATTGAGGAAACTATCTTCCAACTCAGAATATATAATTTCAATAATATTATTGAATATATCTTAGATATATGTTATCTTTGCAATTTTCCTACCTTCTAATTTCATAACTAGTTCCATAGTTTTTTAGGTTAAAAGACTATTCCATAGTTTTTTAACGTGAAAAGACTATTGGTGAAGAATTTATTTTTTTCATTTGAAATGGAATGTACATAATATTGATGAAAGTCAGTACTCATCAGTTTTTCCACTTAAATTTCCATTGTAATCACGAAAATCCCTGTCCTCCTTTCCATGGGTGCATCCACCCTATAGATTCTCATGGGATTTACATTTGATACATCTGAAGTGAATATTAGTTTACTTTAGAATCTAGTAGTTGTAGCCACTCATCATGATTTTTTCCCATTAGGAAGGCCCTAGCTCACATCACACTCTATAAATATTTTGGAGAGTCGTGTATGTTCCATGATTTTGGTTTCTACATCCATTCGAAGATTATTGTTTATAGGATCGAATATCTCTACTTTCCAAAGTTTTAGAGGAAAATATGGTATTTTCGAAGCATAATGTTATAATATGACGCGATATGTCTCTTGTAACCACAAAAATTTTAGCGTAAATACCCATTAAGAGTAAACACATCTTTCTAATGTACACACATTAAGCATAAATACATCTTTCTAATGTAAACACATTAAGCATAAATACAAAAATTTAAGTGTAAATAAATCTTTCTAATGTAAATAACTCATATTTTTACTAAATACCCATTTTTATACCCCCTAATACATATAAGCCCCTTAATACCATGCATCCCCCCACGAATACATATAATATATTGACTTTATTTTTCACAATTTTCAAACCTCGTTTATTAATGAATGTGAGAAGGTATTGGTCAATTAGGTCAAATCTTTGTGCCCTAGTATTATACTGTAAACATCATCCTATATAGATTTCACTCTACTTGAACAAATTTTATGAGATGTTTTTAGCATGGAACCAACTGCTACTTTAAGTTGACTCGGTGCATTGAGAAATAGTTTTGGGTATTGACCCTTTATGGAACACTAGCTTGATCTCCTTATTCATTTTCCTTAACACACTTAGGTTTCTTCTATTTTATTCCATCATTTATGTAAAGGATTTTGTTAATATTTTCACTCTCATATTTTCACTCTCTTCTATCTAAGAGAGATGTTCCTCCCTTTTGTACTTCCTTCCAAAACAATTTTTCCAAACCATAAACCTCCTATGGAAAATCATTCCCATGACATTACCACAACTATACTCATATAATAGAAACACACTAGGAAACAATTATAAGAAGATAGATCCTCAAAATAATTAAAGGGCTCATAATAGTACTTTCTTAATAAATCTTCCTCATATAAGGGGAATTCAATGAGTCCATATTGATAATCCAATAAAGTGGGCATGAGATGATTTGTTATAGTGGAAGAATAGAGATCTTCTCATGTTTTCCTTTCTTCTCCATGATCACACTTAGATTATAAGGTTAAATCACATTATAATGAAAGATGTGCGTTCAGTAGTCAAATTATCTTTGACAAATCCCCATTCTATTTTGGTATTGTTTTACATTCCCAATAAAACACCCCATGATATGATTTAATCATAAGACACTTCATATCTAGGGTCGATGAGAACCTTTTACCTGGATCTAGTACCCTCACTCCTTAAAAATCCTTTGATCCGTCATTCACAAAACTGCATTTCTTTGTCACATCATTCCTCCCCTCTATTATGTTCAATCATCATCATAAATATAAAATATTTTTCTATGGTGTTACATCATCCTTTCCTTATGTACTCTTCAATCATCATCATAATTATAAAAAGACTTAAAAAAATAAACAATCAAATAATTTAAAAATTCAAGCTCAAACTTCATCTTCATCCTCAAATATGTAAGTGTCACTTAGACCACTCACTAGAAATACAATACTTAAGATGACAACAATCTAGCTAGAAATTTACCTAAGTCAACTTAAATGATAACTATTCCAAATTATCTTAAAGGATAACTATTTCAAATTATCAAAAACCAAATCTGAAAACATAGATATGTACCATCACACTCCGAGCTCCTATCACCTTTCACGTTGACATTAAATATGTAATGTGAAGTTCTTTGCCTACAACAAATTCAAAATTGTTTTCTTTTTATAATAAATAAGATGTGAATGAATGAATTGGAATGCTTCGGACCGTACATGTTTCTAATGGTTCATCCAATGGAAACTTATGCAGGAACAATTGTTCGAGGAAATAAACAAGTCGTTGCACAACAAGGTAAGTTTACGATTGAGGCATCTGATATATTCATTATTCTTGCAGAATTGTGTTCAATAGTTTGTTTGTGAAGGGTTTTTCTAACGAAATGTTTGTGGAGGATTTAACTAAGGAAATTGTATTATTCTATTCCATGCGATGGCTATTATTCACTAGTCTATTCCATGCGATGACTATGGGAAACAAATTCTTCACTCCCTCGATGTGGAACGACAATATCGATGCGAACTTTATCCTATACAAATATTGGGTGCGCCATGGCCCTCAATTGCTGGAAACTATAGATCTGGTTTCTCATCAAGTGAAGTTGACACTCACGACCACTCACAACCGACTGAATATATGGGATAATTAATTTCATTACTTCACTCTCTCTTTTAAATTCCAATCCCCTTTTACATATCTGGTACTGTCTACAATGCTAAACTGCTTTGATTGAGAATTGTTAGATTTACCATTAAATCTTCTACCGTTTATAGTTAAATTGAATAATGAAGGATTGAGAATTGTTATATTTACCATTAAATCTTTTACCGTTTATAGTTAAATTGAATAATGAAGGCTATTATTAGACCGATTAAACAAGTTAGGTGAATAATTCGTTTGTGTTTATTTTTTATTTTTATTATTCTCCAGAGAATAAGTGAATAATTATTTTCTTTTACTCACAATTATATGCTATTTTACTCACAATTATATGCTATTCTAGAATCATAATTTATATAATAAGTGAATAATTATTTTCTTTTACTCACAATTATATTAGAATCATAAGTTATATAATAAGTGAATAATTATTTTCTTTTACTCACAATTATATGCTATTCTAGAATCATAAGTTGCCATAACTTAGATAAGAAATATGTTCATAAAAATCGGAATTAATATGTTTAGGTTAAAGTATTGTTGTTTGAGAGTTTTGAGGGGACTTATCAAATTTTATGATATCTCAATTATATATTAAAAAAAAATTATGACATGTCGTTTTTATTTATTTCTTAAGGTCTTGAGTGACCCTAGTTACAATAACACTAGTGATGTGGCATATGAAGGCATACATCCCAAGAGCACGAATCACCAACAATGCACCTTTCATGAAGGTGCCCACTTTTAATAGGTAATTGTATTTTTCAAGCTTAAAGTTGTGTACATATGCATAATATATTATTTTCATCTTTGAGTTGGAATTGCTTGATGGACTTTATTAAGCAGAAAATACATATAGGTAACTTCTAAAGGTATACAGAAATATATTGCCGTGGATAACAAATATGTTCTAATCTTTCTTTACTTTTATTTTTCTATTTATGTTTTGGGTTTTCTATTAATTAAGAAATGCAATACACTTCTATTTTACATTTTTTTTTAAAGATCTAAGAATTCTTTGAAATGTAACACACTTCCATTTTACATTTTTTTTTAAATGAAAGTTTTTTTTTTCCTTAGCATATAGCATTACAGTCCATTTTTTCCATCGAATCAGGTTTATTGGCTTAATGCCCACCCAAGATTCATACAATGTATACTATTTTTGGAGGCTATGCTACCACCTCACACATCCGCTATCTCATATCTAGTTTTATGGAGGCCTCCCTCCCGCCCAGGTCTTCATTAGCACAAACTCTACACAAATCACTTCCTAGGGAATATTTCACTCAACCCTTTTACTACCAATAACATTTTGTAGATCTAATTCTCTTAGCTTAGCATTTACATAAACTACTCAAATTTAGTGATGCTTTTTGTTTTTTAGAGGCCACCTTCCATATCTTGTAGATCCGGTCATGTTTCTTCTCCAGGTACTCATTGTGGAATTGTTTTTCACACTATAGTTGAAATATTAATGGGTGGTTTTGTCTCAAACCATAGTATCATTATATTTTGCAAGGAGCGGCTTCTTCCAGGAAGGAGAATGTGAAACAAAGGAGATATAAGATGAATGAATTAGAAGGAATTGCAAGGAAGTTCCTTGAATAAGTGAAGAGAGATGAAAAAGGGTAAGGGAGAAGAAGTGCATAAGGATTGAGAAATATCATTCTAATGTCCCTTCATTTCTAAATATTTAAATTTTTTAATTTTTTGATGGTTTATGTATAGTTAAATGTTGAGAAAATATTCTTAACAACAAAAAATATTTATTATTTTATAGGAAAAAAAAATACAAGAAAAACATAAAAATCATAATAGAAATTATGATTTAGTTGTAAAGAGTTTATTTTTATTGAAAAAAGAAAAACAAAGAATCTGATTAATTTTTTTATACAATAGAGTTACAACAATCTTTTCTTTACAAAGAATAGTTTCTATGATTTTTTTTCAGAAATTGTTTTGTTATAAAAAAAAAAATGTATCTTGAAACCAAACATATGTATGTAAGTAAAATTATATTGTTAGTGGTAAAGCGAATAAATATTGATGACATACATAGGGTTCATATCTAGAGTGTATTGTCATAATTATCTTAGAGATAACATCATGATAGTTTACGACATTGTTCGACCATACAAAGAATCATGCAATACTTTCTTTATATAAATACCAGAACGACGAGAGTGGTAATAAAAGTTATATATATAGAGAGAGAGGAAAATGGTATAAAACGATAACCTTGTTAAGGAGTATGGAAGCCACACAATGTCCACTTAAACATATGAGCCTTGCAAGAAAATGAAAGAAGTTAGACTTATATATAAACCAAGTGACTCTATAAATTACTATGTTTTCTGAAGCGTTACCTCATGTTATTGTTCTGGTTATACAAGAGCTCTGTAATAAACTTTTGAAGGAGAACTTGAAACCCTATGGTGGGTAAGTAGAGCGATATATCTAGAGCTTACCATTCCAAAAACAATGTAATGAAGAAATGAGCATGCAAGTCTAAACGACTAAAGAATCGAGTATTGTATTAGGTGGAATACTAACCATAATTATAGTAGAGACAACTACGTGTCATATCGTTATAGTATAAGTCGAGTTTAATCAGAGTTGAACATTGAATGAGCTCAAGTCCTTGATATGTTTTGATGTATATGTCCCTCTAGTCGTTGATGGCTCGGTTTTAGCCTCATAATAAATATATTTGTCAGTATCCAAGATCGAGAGAGGTAGGATTACAATGACAGAAACCTAAAGGTCAAAGCCTAGGTAACATAGATATATAAACAATTTGAAAATTACTCATAATTCAAATTTATAAACTTCGTTACATCGATTTCACCTTTGTACATTTCCATGCTTTTATAAATAAAAGAAAATCCATAATCATAATGAATATGAACCCTTAATCTGGGTTACTTAAATTATTCGTAGTTAACAGAATTTACAAATGACAATAATGTATTTGAACCTAGATAGAATAAGATTTTAATAAAATTAGAAGGAAAATAGATTATCAAATATATATTAGGGGATGATAAGTACTTTTGAAACTTCAACTTGTCTATGCAAAGTATAGAAACTAGTTATGAGTGTTAAGACAAGCAAGATAGGGATGTAGAAAAAAATATTTTTTTAGCAGAAATATATGGAAAGGGGAGATGCTTTTACGTGAATGGTCAATAGGACCCATGATAAGTTGATTTTCAGTATAATGACAAATATGATATATTATGATGTGCCTCTTGTATTTCATTATCTTGTTATGTTTAGTCATGACAATCAGATAAATATATCAAATAATTCAATGTATGAAAGAATAGTAAATAATATGTTTGTGTTTTTGCACATATTTTAATCCAATAAAAAAATACTATGGATGAATAATATTAGGATCCAATCTTAACCCCTCTCCATGGGTTATTAGTTAGTAGGATATGTTCTCTATTTAATAAATGTTGTTTTTAGAAAGATATTCTTTTATAAGTTTCCTTATAAGGTAGAACTAGTATAAATAAGAATAGGATGCATTGGATATATTGTCTTGGATATTATTGTAATAGAGCTCTTCTCTTTTGGAGGTTTCCCCCTTGAAGAGGCAAGTGAACATTTTCATCATAATAAAGTTTATCTTCCTGATGATTGGTGTTACTATGGTGTTCTTCTGATATTTTTCTGGATATATTATTATTATTTTTTCATTTCTTGCTAGATATTTTTTGTCTGTATAAAATATTGTATCAGGAATATTGCAAAGAACCTAGTAAATCAATACCAAGTGGACCACATATGTATGTGGAAAGAAACAATAAGAAACCACAATGTAACTCTATAGGGATGTTGAAAACCATGTGAAGCATAAAGGCATAATTACAAAGTATCAAGGAGAGTTAAATGATATTCTTCTTAAAAATATGACTAATATGAAACAATTTAGATAGATAGGACAAAATTCTAGTAATTCCAAAAATGAACTTTCTAATGAAAAGTCACACAAGCATAAATACCATCGAACAAATAGTGATAAAACATAGTTATTAAATGAATAAAGTAGTGAGGATAACTCTCATAACAACACTTTACGTAATATTGGACCCAAAACTAAGAAAAAAAAATATATTGAGGAAGAATTAGATGAAGATTGTAAGAAAATTGGACCACAAAGTTTTGATAGTGAGTTTGAGGAGGGAGTAGAAGCTTGGCTTTTGAACATGAGTAAATACTTCCAAATCTACAATTAACTAGGAAATTTGAGGGCTATATTAGAGGTGTATCATCTAGAGAGAAAATATGTTATTTGGTGGCAAGAGACAAAAACAATTAATAATATCAACTGAAAATATTTAGGAAATGTTTTGAAGAAAAAATATTTAATGGAACGATACTAGCATGAAAAGGCCAAGGAATTCCATGATCTTAAATTGGGACAAATGTCTATTGAATAATTTGTCACCAAATTTTTGAAACTAATGAGATATGTAACTTAACTTCGAGAGGAGAAGGAAAAAGGTCATCAGTTTATGAGTTTTTTACCTCAAGCATGTAAATAAAAAAATTGAATTTATTAATCCAAAGACACTGGATGAAGTAATAAGACATGCCAAATTATTCTTTACTCAATTTAAACAAAGGTATGGGAATAAAAAAACATGGTAGCATAAAAAGAAGGACAAATTTGATCCTAGGAAGAAACAATTTAATTATCCTCGACAACCATCACATCATTCACACATTAGGAGAAACAAATTCAATGGAAAACAAAGTCTATCATTTCAGAACAACAATAAACCTACAAATTTGGTGAACAAGAAAGTTAAGGTGACTAATAGGTCGCCTCTTTAGTGTTGGGGTTATAAAGAACTTGATGTATAATGATACTCTCCTTTAGATAAAAACATAAATTGGGCAGCACATAATATTTAGGAAGAAACAACAATAAATGACATTGCTAGAAGTATTGATAAGAGAAATGATTCCCTAGAGAATCTACAAGCTAACCATCAATGTTCCATGTTGGAGATAGAAGGTATGATAAACCAGGAACATGTATATATATTAATAGACACTAGTTCGCGTTTAAGTTATATTTTCCCTACAATAGTAGAAAGTTGTAAACTAGAAAAAGTTAAATGCAAGAAACCTTGGCTAGTGTAGTTAGTTATAGGATCAAAAATAAATGTTGTTGATTTGGTAAAAGATTGTATGGTAAATATTGACAGAATGGAGACTAAGTTAGAAATAAATATTTTAACACTAGGATCTTATGATCTAATCATAGGCATGGATTGGTTGGGAAAACATTCTATTATTGTAAAATGTCGTGACAAGGACTTTAACTATATAGATGATTTTGGAAAATTAGAACAGTAAAATAAATACCATGGGGTGTGTTATTAAGATAAATCTCCACTATGTAGTTAAAAATAAATCCAAGTAAAGGTTGTGATATTTATGATGTGCATATATTTGAAAATGTTGAGAAAATGAACAAAAGTTTTTTAATTGAAGACGTAATACTCAAAATGTTCCAGGATGTGATTTCGGAAGAAATTCCAAGATTACTTTCTAGACAGGACATATGTTTTACCATATACTTAGTACTCAGATCTGCAATGGTATCTAAGTCTCCTTACCAAATTCTTACTCAATAGTCGACTAAAATTAAGATGAAACTCCAAGAGTTGATGGAAAAGAAACATATCAGAACTAGTGTGTTTTCATGGGCAATACTTGTCTTGTTTGTCAAAAGTAAAGATGAAACCTTTAGATTGTGTATTGATTACGATCAACTTAACAAGATGAAAATTAAAAACAAGTATCCTTTACACTGCATCGATGACTTGTTTGATCAATTCAGAGGAGATAATATTTTGTCTAAGAAAGATTTGCGCTCAGGATACCATCAGGATAAGACAAAAGAGGAAGACATTCATAAAATTTCTTTTAGAACTAGGTATGGATACTATGAATTTGCAGTGGTACCTTTTGGTTTATCAAACTCACCTACTACATTTATGTGTTTATTGAACAATGTGTTGAGAAAATATAAATATAAGTTTTTAATCATGTTCATAGATGATATATTGATCTATTCAAAAACCAAATATGAACATGAACAACACTTGAGGATGGTTTTGCAGACATTTAGGGAGCATCAGCTATATGCAAAGTTCAGTAAATGTGAATTTTAACACAATAAAGTACAATATTTGGGAAATCTAATTTCAGGTGAAGGGATATCAAATGATCCAAAAAAGGTTTAGGCCATCATTGACTAGCCAGTTCCAAAAGATGTGTCAGATATCTGATCATTCATGGGCATCACAGGGTATTACCATAGATTCATAGAAGGGTTTTATAAACTTGCATATCCAATAACTTCATTGAAAAGGAAATGTATTAGATTTAAATGGAAATAAATATGTCAAGAAAGTTTTGAAAAATTGAAAAAAATATTAACAATCACACCTATATTGAAGATAACAAACCCAGATAAATATTTTGTGGTCTGTATTGATGCCTCAAAGGAAGGTTTAGGAGGAGTGTTATTACAATATGACTATGTGATTTCTTATGAATCATGGTAACCGAGACCTCATGAAAATAATAATGCAACGCATGACCTCGAATTAATTAGTATTGTGCATGCTTTAAAAATTTGGAGATACTAATTTTTGGGTAGAATAATTTTGTTGAAAACATACAATGCCATCCTTAAGTACTTTGTTGATCATCAAAACTTAAATGGAAGACAAGAAAGATGCTTATTCTTCCTAAGTGAGTATTATTTTGAGATAAAAGATATTAAGGGAAAGGGAAAAAATATAGAAGGTGCACTCAACAAAAAATTAAATGTAATTTTCAGCATTATCATACAAACAAACTTAAAACAATGAATTAAACCAACAACAAAAAAATGATGCAATTTATAGGAATTTATAGAATTTTATTTTATAATAATAAATTGGTTGAGGAAGAATCAGAATTTAGTTTCAATTAGGATGGTTTAGTGTAGTATAAAAACATAATTTATGCTCCCAACAACACAGATTTAAATAATTTAATATTGGTAGAAGTACATAAGAAACCTTATTAAGGTCACCCATGTTATCGAAAGACTATAAAAACCTTGAAAAAAGAGTATTTATGGCATGGAATGAAAACTTATGTAGCTAAATATATTGCAAGGCGTCTTTAGTGCTAACAAGTTAAAGTTGAGCACCTTCACCCACTTATATTATTGCATCCAAAACCCATTCGTAAGTGAAAATGGGAAGTGATTATCATGGATTTTATTACAGGAGTATCTAAAACTAAGAAATAAAATGATCCTATAATAGTAGTAGTAGAAAAACTTACTAAATCTACACAATTCATCCTTATGAAATCAAATCACAAATCTATAAATAATGCAAAAGTTTTCATGAAGGAAATATTTAGAATGCATGGTTTACCCAAAGCTATCATTTCAGATCATTTCAGACAGGGATATAAAATTCACTTTGAATTTCTGGAAGAATTTGTTCAGTGGTTTGGAAACTCAATTGAATTTTAGCACTGCACATCATCCTCATATTGATGGTTAGAGAGAAAGGACTATTCTAATTGTAGAGGATATGTTGCAGATGTATGTGATGGATTTTCCCACAAAGTGGGAAGAATACCATCATCTGGTTGATTTTGAATACAATAATGTTTATCAAGCTTCCCTAAATATGAGTCCCTTTGAGATGATGTATGACGAGAAGTGTCATATGCATGTTAGCTGGAAAAACCTGGTGGAAATAATTACTTTGGGTTAATATATGCTAAAAGAAATGGAATCAATTGCTCAAAAAGAAAAAGAAAATCTAAAAAGTGCACAGGACATACAAAAATGTTTTGTAGACATGAAAAGAACACATGCATAATTCAATATAGGAGATCATTTTTATCTTAAAGTCAAACGTAGAGACAATTTATGAAAATTTGGAAACACTACCAAGTTGTTACCACACTATTATGGGTCATTTCAAGTGCTTTCTAGAGTGGGGCCAGCAACCTAGCAACTTGCACCAACAGACAATTTAAGAGTACATAATATATTTCATGTTTAATTTTTAAAGAAATAAGTACATGATATAACTCATATTTTAAATTGGAATGTGATTCGGGTGGAACCCAAAGGAAAGTTTTAGGTGGAACTACTACGTATTTTCGACAAGAAAGAAACTATGTTATAGAACTATGTTATCGCTCAGATTAAAGTGTAGTGTAGATGTTATAGAACTATGCTATCACCCAGGTTAAAGTGTAGTGTAGGTGCTTTAGTCCTCAGGAGGCAACTTGGTAAATACAAGAATCCATGAGAAAGGATTATACATTCTTGTTCCAGAGCTAATATGCTCAGATTGGAACACCTACAATGGTCTTCGATTCAATTGGGAGAGGATATGATATTTGTCCATTTATAAACATTTAAATAATTTATTTTCTTATGGTTTATGTTGTGATTTTTTTTGAAAAAAGACTTGTGTGAAAATTATATCATCATAAAAATTCACCATGATGAATATTTTTGTAAATATTATTTTTAATTTATTTTATTTAACTCTAAACAAAAAATTTAGAGAATCAAGTTATAAATAGTAAATCATTATTCTATGGGTGAGTGAACAATCTAGCAAAAAGTTAGGCCAATAATATTCATTAGGGATAGGGATGAGGCTACCTTGATAAAAGACCTAGGAAATATATTTTTTAGAGAATAATAGAGGATGCATGAGGTCATTGAGTCCTTGTGAGGAGAATTTGAGTTTTATGGTTCTGAGAAAGAATCAAATTATGATATTTTTGGAGAAGGTTATATATTTTTCACTCCCTATGGAATAATGATTTAGGCTTGGGGGTGAAAAGAACAAGTAATCACTTTTATTGAGGTCTATGGTAGGGAGGAGTGGTTTGTTTTCAGTAGTGAAACATGCTAAGATATGTTGTTTATAATTTATTCATTTTATTCTGGTTATAAATTATTACATTGTAATAGATAAGGGCTTTAAAGGTGTAGTAATTGTTACAGCTGAGAAAGTCTATTTCTAATTGTTTTCTATATTCTTTTATCTCTAATGCTAAGAAAATCTTCCTAAATGGAAATAATATTGATTATTTTACTGCAAAAATAAATACAAGAAAATCATAATAGAACATGTAGAATGATTTATCTGTAAAGAGTTTACATTCTTTTGCAAAAAGTAAAACAAATAATCTGATTACTTTTTTAAGATATAATAGAGTTACAACAATCTTTTCTTTACAAAGAATAGTTTCTTTGGATTCTTTTAAGAAATTAGTTAGTTATAAAAAACAAAATAATGTATCTTGAACTAAAACATATATATGTATTACAGTAAACTTGAAAGAGATAAACTAAATAAATATTGATGAAAAACATAGGGTTCGTATCTAGAGTGTCATCTCATAGTTATTTTAGAAAGAAAAATATGATAGTTTCAAAAAAAGAATCCCATAAAATTTGTTAGACCATACAAAGAGCCATGCAATAATTTATTTACATAAATAACAGAAATCCAAGAATGGTAA
>ML778273.1:511223-642174 GCA_009831015.1 Picea engelmannii | reverse complement strand
AAACAGGAATAACTAGAATGGAAAATATTATAAAATTACAACATGGTTACGGAATATGGAAGCCATATGATGTCAAATTAAACATGTGATAAAATCTTGTATTTATATAAATCAAAACGATCCTTCGTCAACCCTAATAGACAAGGGTATGAATTCAATAAACACTAACAATGTGAGTGAAATTCATTGTAACAAGGCTCCCTCGAGTAAAATACATCAAACAATTATGGTAATTAAATAAAATGTTTACAGAGACAACATTTCGAGTGACAAGATTAAGAAAAGTTTCACATTTGAATATAGAAAACTACTAAGTTAAATAAATAAAAATATTGCTGTCTTCGGTGCCAACATTAAACCCCTGACAAAATATTTACTACAGCAAATAAAAGATAAGATTATCTGTATGGTAAATGAACCATGTAACTAACGGTGGAAGTGTTTTGCTCAAAATGAAAGATTTCCATAGTTTGTAACGAGTTGAAGCATTACCTTTCGACCCTAAGGAGAGGAACCAAACTGAGATACGTAGGGGTTATGCTTGGGGTGTCAAGACTTAAAATGGTTCAAGCTACGTAGGCATCAACACCGTGCAGACGTTGTATACAATTTATAAATCATGAATAGACGAGTTAAAATGAAACAGAAACCTGAGGTTATGAAAACATAACCATGTACCTTTGTAAGCAAGTTGAACCGAATCGGTTTTGGTGAAGTCAATCATTTGAACCCTAGTCGAACTTTAATAACATTATGGATTCAAGCTACGTGAGTGATTACCATATCTTTTGGAAACCTAGTAATGATATTTTAGATACCAGGTGCACCTAAGAACTGTGCAAACCCTGTGCAAGAGGTTATAGTTGTAACGATTCAATATGTATGGAACTATAAGCATTTCAAACTTAAATATTTATCTCTTGAAAATACCACACGATCTTACCTAGTAAAATTGGAACAACCACCCAAATATGCTTGACGAACAATTGTGAGGTCTTATACATAACGAACCTGTGCATACCACAAAAATAGTTTATTTAATGAGATTTTGAAGAAAACGAAAGAAGTGAGATTTATATCTAAACCCAATGACTGTATAAATTACTATGTTTTCTAAATCATTACCTCATGCTAGCGTTATGGTTATACAAGAGTTTTGTAATAAAATTCGGAAGGAGAATTCGAAACCCTATGGTCGATAAGAAGAGAATTAGCTCCAGAGATTACCATTCAAAAAACAATAGAAGGAAGAAATGAGAACGCAAGTCTAAACAAAAAAAAATAATCGAGTATTCTATTAGGTGGAATACTAAAAATAATTGTAGTGGCGTCAACTATGTGTCATATCGTTATAGAATAATTGGAGTTTAATGAGAGTTGGACATTGAATGAGATCGAGTCCTTGGTAGGGTTTGATGTATACGTCCCTCTTTCCATTGACAGTTGGGATTTACCCTCATAAGAAAGGGATTTGTGAGGATCCAAGCTCGAGAGAGCAGGCATTACAATGATAGAAACCCAAAGGTTGAAGCCTAGGTAACATAGATGTTGGACATGGTGTTATGGTGTTAACATTGATTTCAAAGAAGGCTAATATGATCAATGATGGACATGGTATTATGGTATTGGCATTGATGTCAAGAAGATAAATATGGTATTTTCATTATATGACTTTGAGATCCTAAATCTCATGAGAGATAACGTAGTAGGTTGCGCATAAGACAGAGCATGAGATGCAGAGGAATCCAGTATAAACCCAAAACTCGGGAGGAGTTAGTGCATTCAAGTGAAGGAAAAACAGAGTTCTGTAGGTACATAAATCCCGTTCAAAAGACTTCAAGTGATCGTGATCGTTGATCAGAGATATGAATGAAGTTCGGGAGCATTCAGAATCATCATACCACAGGTGGAAACTAGATTAAATCTTAACCATTATATCGAACTAGTCAATCATCACTCAGATCAGTCGTTTATTAGATCCAAGAAGAAGAATCTTTGGAACTACAAAAATTTGCCACTTCAGTGAACATTGGAGACAAAGCGGAGGCCTCACGAAATCACGAAGTTGTGAATCCCCGCCAACCATTAGATCAAGGAGGGACTTCGGGTAAATTCTTGACCATCCAATCGAGTTTAGTGGAAGGATAGGGCAAGACACAATATACCGCAGTCCTGGAGTAAATGAAATCATTCATACCATCGATCTAAGATCCCTACGGAAGAAATACAAGCCATTAGATCAATACTTGATCTAGAATTAAGCGTTGACTGTCGATCTGGAATGGAAATGTTGAACCATCAGATCGCACTAAAGGAAAAAGGTGGTCAAATCTAGCATTGACCTACTATGACGTTAAAAATCTTAGATAAACCAAGAAATCTCGAACTCCAGAGCCCCGGAGTTAACAAAAATCATTGACCAAGACATGGAAACATCTACGGTGATAGATCTATTAGAAACTTCAGAAATGAACGAAGGATGGTATAAAAGTGTTGAAAATCTCGAAGCTATGAAGTAACAGAATGTCAAAATCCTACTCAAATGGACCATGTCAACAATTGATGACACGTGGCTCAATCAAATAGTGAGAAGTGTCAAGGTTAATGTGGCACATAAGTTGTGTAAAAATAAAAAATCAGGTTGATAGGTGGCACACTTTCAAAGGGTCCACATCATCATAGGCGACGTTAGTACACCACGTTAATCCGGGACTACAACCTCCAAGGATAACCAACTTTTCCTAATAGCAAAAATACCCAGAGCACTGAAGGTCGAAGTCATGAAATAGCGTTGATCATTCATCTAATATTTTTGTACCATCCGATCATACAGGGGAAGGAATATTCATCTCGACACTGAAAACTCCGGGATTACGAGGAATCCCAAACAACTATAGAACCAAAGCGTGAATTAGAGAATTAACATTAACCATTGATCTACTTCGGGAGAATTCTCCAGTTTTTTATCAGCTACAGTGGAAGGATAATATAAGGAGTACTAACAATTGACATAAAGTGGTCACCATAGATTTATGAATTATTTGGTAGGTGAACCTCTAGAGGGAGCAAACTACTTCAGAGTTTGATTAAATTGAAGTCCCAGAGTCACGAATAGTCGAATACCTGAAAATCAGGAGCTAATTTTAACCTAATCCTACGGTTCTAGCTCCTAGACATGTGACGGTTATTAAGTAGTAAAGTGTTGATACTCACTCCGATGGAATTTTATCCCGGAGAGTTGGAAGGCTACAAAGGTTGGAGTCTTGAAACGTCGAAGTCCCGGACTAAACGAGAACCATCCATCTCAACTTGCAAATAAAACACAATCGTCATTCTTGATAAGTGATTAAGAGATCGCTTGATTTATCACTTAGACGCCACCCATGGTCATACCCATGGTCATATGTAATATAGGTCCTGAAGTGATTCTATACACAATTTAACACAAAGAGGATGAGTTTTTCCACTGACGGGAAGAGATTTTCAATTAGATAATTATCTAGAATTTTTTGTGATTGATCTTAAGTGATCCAATACAAGAAATGCATTATATATATAATCAAAAAGATCATATCTCATAAATTTAAATTGAGAATGAAATAAAGAAGCATGGGATTGAATTAAAATAAATTGATCCATATATGTGATCGATTTGTTAAAATCCCTCTTACTAAATTAAAAGGAACTTTTAATTTTGATATATGAATAAATAATCACAATAACATAAGTTATTTACATAAAGTGAAGAGGTGCATTGTTTGATACAAAAATACATAATGGTTCAATACTAAAATACAAAATGGTTCAACCTTATACCTTTTAGAAAGTATATAAGGAGGAAAACAAGGTGAAAGGGAGGTGTCTCTGCAGTCTAGATCAGTAGGTCAAAAATAGAAGCATAGTCCAAGAAGGAAAACTGAAGATACTTATGCAATGAGGGTGGAAAGAAGGAGCAAGGAAGGATCCATATCATTTACTAAGTAAATTGTGAAAATAAGGAATTTGGTGCTTCCTAGGGTTGCTTCCCTAAAAACAAGGGAGGTGGTGCTTCCTAGGGTTGCTTCCCTAAAAACAAGGGAGGTGGTGCTTCCTAGGGTTGGTTCCCTAAAAAATAATGAAGTTGATGCTTCATAGGGTTGGCTCCCTAAAACAAGGGATTTGGTGCTTCCTAGGGTTGGTTCTCTAAAAAATAATGGATTTGGTGCTTCCTAGGGTTGGTGCCCCGAAGAAGGGGATTTCTATGTCCAAGAGTGGGTGCTCTAAAAAAGATTGGTGTCCTTCACAATCAAAGATTATTCTCCATAAACATTGTAACATTTTTTGAGTATATTTATATAATTGATTTTTAAATACAAGTCCATTGTTTATCCATTGTGATGATTAAAATAACAAAGTAATTACTAATTGTTTAAAAAGGTAATATTGATTCACTCCCCCCCGCCTACCACCCCTCTCAGTATTTCCAACAATTGGTATAAGAGTGAGTGCCTTGAACATAGTCTAATAACTGAAAGGTAGATATTGAAAGAAATGGATCAAGAAGAGGGGATGGATTCCAAAAAAGCACCATTGTTTAAAGAATATTATTATTCTCTCTAGAAAATAAGAATTAAAAGATACCTTATGGATCTTGGTATTGATGTTTAGCAATATGTAGAAAATGGGTACAATGCACCAACTACTCCACCCATAAATACTGCAGGAAAGAATATTTGCAATGACAACTCAAGAGAAGTCAATGTCATTCTAGGAGGATTAACATATCCTATATTTGTGAAGGTAATGCATTTTAACTTTTGCAAGGAGATATGGGACAAACTGGAGGTTATGTATGAGGGAGACAACAAAGTCAAGGAAGCCAAAATACAAACCTACATAGGTGAGTTTGAAAATTTGAAGATGAAAGTAGAAGAGAACATTGTTGAATATATTTTTAGAGTAGATGAGGTGGTTAACTCAATCAGAGTAGTTGGAGAAGAACTTAAAGACAAATACATTGTAAAAAATATCTTAAGATCATTACCTTTGAGGTATGATGCCAAGATTTCTACAATTGAAGACATACCAAACCTTGACAAATTCACAGTAGATGAGCTCAATGGAATTTTTACAACATAAGGAAAGGACAAGAAAAATCATCAAAAGCATAAACAACTTTTAAGGATTATAAAACAAAGAATAAGAAGGAGAACAATACCAATGAAGAGTTCTTAGAGATATTTGATGAAGAAGTTTCCAACTTCATGAAGAAAATCAAGAGAGGGACTGCGAAATATAAAAGAAAGTGTCCTCTAAAATGTTTCAACTGTGGAAAAACTAGACACTTTGTTAATAATTGTCCCTATCCTAAGCAAGAGGAAAGTGATGATGAAATAACTTTCAAAGATCAGAACAAGAGAAAAACCAAAGATAAAAGGAATTTATAAAAGAAGAAGAAAACTTTCTTTACCCAAGAAGACAATAGTTCATCTGAAGAAAGTAAACAAGATGAGCCATACCTCCTATTTATGGTTATAAAAAATCAAGATGCTCATCATTCAGAATATGAAGAAGAAGTGAACCTCGAGGAAGAATTTGTCTGTGCAATTGAAGAAATAAGAAAATCTAAAAGGAAAGACAAGTTACTGAGGGAACAACTTCTAAAGTTTGAAGAAGTTATAAAATCAATAGAAAATGAGGTTTTGAAAACCATTAGTGATTCAAAAAAATTGATTATCGAGTTAAAAACTGAACTTCAAGAAACCAAAAGAAAAGAAGAAATTTTGAATAAGGAATTAAATGAAAAACAACAAACATGTAAAATATTGGAAGATGAAATAATTCAACTAGAGAAAGAAGAAATTCAGTCTAAGTTTGAAAAAAACTCAAAAATCCCAAACAACATTCTTAACAGTATGATATCATCAAATGATAAGACAAGATTGGGATACAATCCCTCTATAGAATAGAAGAATGAAAAATAGTCAATCGGTTATGGAGATGCTCTTAAGAACTCCATAACAAGAGAAGAAAATAAGGCAAGGACAATACCATTGAAGACTATCCCAAATAAATAGAAATTTGCACTCCCTACTAAAGAAAAAGATGACAAACAAAATATAATCATTAGAAGGAATCCCTCTAATAGAAATCAATACATTTTCCTTGCATATTATTATTCCTACAATAATTTTGGACATAAAGTAGTACATTGTAAAGATTGTAGAAAGTACAATCCAATAAATGTTCAAAGATATGAAAAGAGTAAGAATAATGTTGAAAGAAGAAATTATAAGTCATTATCTTCCTTACAAGACTTCAATAATGAATGCCAAAAATGAAACGATTATTGTCATAAGGCTAGTGAATGTAGATTGCCAAAGTATTCCATGAAGGCAAGTATCTCCAGCATTAAGGAAAATTATAAGATTATATGGAGAAGAAAAGCTAAAGTAGAAAGAAAGAAAAATGATGAAGATATTGCACCTCGAATTAATAAAATTGATAATAGGATAATGATGGGTGAAGTGTCTAATAAGTATATGAAAATGAATGTTTTTCATATAAAGTAGATAAACCTCAAGAAAATAAAACTCCTAATGAAAAATGTGACACAATTGCAGAACTTGATAATGTCTTGCAAATAAATTATCCATTACCCAACAAATGGAAAATGAAAAGAGAAAATTCTTAAGAAAATGATAAAAAAGCTTTTGTTGCAATTTTTTTTTTTGATGATGATGAACTTGCAATAGGAGATAAACCAGAATAATTAAGCGATGATGATCTTGGAAATTTTCAAACATTATTTTGATGATCTACTAAAACTCCTCCTCAACAAAAATATAAAAGAAAGGAAGGAGGAATTAGGGAATACTTAAGATTGTTCTTTTTGATACCCTTATGAGTATTGAAGAACATAAGAATAAAGAGGCTATTGGGTTACAAATGAATTAATACATAACTAGCATCATTCAAATAATCATGGTTTTATGGTATAACTCTATTTTACAGTATCTAACATGGTTCGTCGCAAGTTTTCACCTACCAAGGAACAATACTGGTTATATATTCTCTCAGTGCAGTTATGTGAATGGCTTCGGAGGAAGATCTATCATGGTACATGGATGGTACATATGCGATATCCACTGATATATCTTATGATAGATACATATCATGTTTGATATGACACTTGTTTAAGGCACATTGTTGGTACATTGATAGAGGCACATGCTAATGATCCCAATATATGCTTGGTTCACTTTTGGCACATATTCTTGACATATATTTTTCTTCATGGTTGATGCATGATATAATATGTATGATTGGAGTACACTTGATGTATGGTGTAGCATGACTTTATATTATTGATGCATGGACATGTTCAAGGATCGTTATAGGAAGAGAACATAATTCTTGAGAAGTTGATCTATGTTCCAGTTGAACAATAGTATTTGAAAAACTAGCAGATTGTAGTGGTAGAATATTTTTCATATTGCAGACAAGATAGGACGAGTTATTCTTCTTCCTATGATTGGTTGTGGAATCATGATTCCAAGCGGAGAGATGATTGGAAGCCATGCCACCAACATTTTCGTAGAGTGATGTCCCTTGTTCAAAGGGGGAGGGATTCATAGACAATGGGAGCATCACCTCCGGTGGAGTGTGACCCTAAAGGGAGCAAGGAAACATCCATTTTTTTCATTGTTGTCAAAGGGGGAGAATGATCAATAAAATCCAGTTAATTTTGAAGAAGGGGTTTTACTTTGTTTCCATCAATGCCAAAGGGGGACAATGTTGGACATGGTATTATGTTGTTGGCATTGATGTAAAAGAAGGCCAATATTAGCAATGTTGGACATAGTATTATGGTGTTGGAATTGATGTCAAGAAGATTAATATGGTATTTTCATTATATGTATTTGATATCCTAAATCTCAGGAGAGATAACATAGTAGGTTGTACAAAAGGAATAGTGTGAGGTGTAGAGGAATCCAATATAAACTCAAAGCTTAGGAGAATTTAGTGCATTCAAGTGAAGCCGAAACAGAGTTCTACAGGTAGAGAAATCTTGTGCAAAAGACTTCAAGTTATCGTGACCATTGATCAGGGATAGGAATAAAGTTTAGGAGCATTCACAGTCATATGATATATGGTAGAATATATACTAAATATCAACCACTAAATCAAACTAATCTATCATCAGTTATTGATCAGAGCGAAGAAAGAGAATCTTCAGAACTCTAGAACTTCACCACGTTGATGAACATTGGAATCAAGGAATAGGCCTCATGAAATCACAAACTCATGAAGTCCCACCAGCCATTATATCAAGGAGGGACTTCGAGTGAATTCTCGACTATTTGATCAATTTTAGTGGAAGGAAAGGGTAAGCCAAAATATCCTGCAGTCCTGGAGTAAATTAACTCATGCATATCGTTGATCTAATATCCCTATGGAAGTAATATTGGTTGTTATATGAATATTTGGTCTAGAATTAAGAATTGACCATCATTGTGGAATGGATTTAATGTTGAACTATCAAATTGCACTAAAGGAAGAAGGTGGTCAACTACAAAACTGACCTAGTCTTGCGATAAGAAGCTTAGATAAACCAAGAAATCCTTCACTCCATAGTCCGAGAGTTAACATAAGTCATCGATCAAGACAGGGAAATATATATTTGGCACTTCGGAAATGATTGAAGGATGGTTTAAAAGTGGAAAGAATCTCGAAGCTACGAAGTAACGAAATATCAAATTCCTAGTCACATGACTATGTCAACAATTGATGACACATGGCTCAATCAAATAGTGACAAGTCTCAAGGTTGATGTGGCATATAAGGAGTTTAAAAATCACAAATCAGGTTGACACGTGGCACACTCACTTAGGGTCAATGTAATCATAGGTGACATCAACAAGCCACGTCATTCCAAGACTATAGCTATCGGGGATAACTATCTTTTCCTACCAGCAGAAACATCCATAGCACCGAAGGCCGAAGTCATGGAATAATGTTGATAGTTGAGCTAATATTTTTGGACCATCCTATCATAGAGGGGAAGGAATAGTCATCATGGCACTGAACAAGCTAGGATTGCAAGGAATCCGAAACAAGTAAACCGTCGAAGGCAGAAGTAGTGAATTAACATAAACCATTAACCAGGGATGATTTTAAGGATGAAAATTTATATTAAAATGTAGAAACATGGGCTAATATTACTAGTCCTTAATATGGAAAATGTAAAATGTTTGGCGATAGTTTTGTAAAAATATTCAAATTTATAAGGATTTTATATAGTTTGTATAACATTTTCACAATTTTCAAGGTAAAATAATTTTATTCTATGGAATTTGGGTGAATCGGTTTTAGAAAAAAATGGAAATTGGCGAATCTTTTTTTGGGAAAACGATGGAAAATTAGCCCATTTGCGAAATTTAGCCCCTAAAATCATTTATTTCATTGACCTACTTTGGGAGAGTTCTTGATCGTTGAATATAGTACACTGCAAGGATAGTGTAAGGAGTACTAAGAACTGACAGCAGAAAGTCATCACAAATTTATGACTTATTTGGTAGGTAAAACTCCAGAGGGAGTGAACTACTTTAGAGTTCAAGTAACCCAGAGTCCCAAAGTCACGAATAGTCGAATACCTAGAAAGCAGGAGATACTTTTCTCCTAAGCCTATGATCGTAGCTCCTAGACATGTTTAGGTTATTAAGAAGGGAAGTGTTGATGGGAACTTCAAGGAAATTTAGTCTGAGAGAGGTGGAATACTACAAAGGCTAGAGTCCCAAAACACCAAAGTCCCATAGTAAACAAGAACCATCCATCTCAACTTGCAAATAAAACATGAAAAATTGATCTTGATAAGAGATTAAGCACTCTCTTGGGTTAGAAATTAGACACCACCCATGGTCATATGGAATAGAGGTCCTGAAGCTCTTCTGTACACAATTTAAGACAAAGAGGATGAGTTTTTCCACTGACAAGAAGGAATTTTGAATCAGATAAAGATTTGGAATTTGTCCTAATTGATGTTAAGTGATCCAATACAATAAATGCACTAGAGATATAATAAAAAGCTCGGATATTATAAATTTAAATTTGAGAATGAAATAAAGAGGCATGAGATTGAATTAAAAGAAATCGATCCATACCTGTGATCAATTTATGAAAATCCATGTTTCTAAATTAAAAATAACTTTTAATTTTGATATATGAATAAATAATCACAATAACATAAGTTATTTAGTTAAAGTGAAGAGTTTCATTGTTTCATACAAAAAGACGCGATGGTTAAATACTAAAATACACAATGGTTCAACCTTATACCTTTTGGAAAGTATATAATAAGGAAAATTAGGTGAAGGGAAAGTGTTTATGTAGTCCAGATCAATAGATCAAAAGCAGAAGTAGAGTCCAAGAAGGAAAATTGAATATACTTATGCAGTGATGGTGTAAGGGAGGAGAAATGAAGGATTCATATCGTTTACTAATTAAGGTGTGAAAATAAGTAAGTTGGTTCTTCCTAGGGTTGATTCCCTAAAAACAAGGGAGTTGGTGCTTTATAGGGTTGGTGCCCTAAAAAATAAAGAAGTTGGTACTTTCTAGGGTTGGTGCCCTAAAATAATGGAGTTGGTTATTTCTAGGGATGGTTCCCTAGAAAACAAGGGAGTTGGTGCTTCCTAGGTTTGGTGCTCTGAAGATGGGGATTTGTGTCTCCAAAAGTGGGTGCTCTAAAAAGAATTGGTTTCCTTCACAATCACAAATTATTCTCCATAAACTTTGTAATTCTTGTTAAGTATATTATATAATTGATTTTTTAATATAAGTCCATTGTTGATCCATTGCGATGACTAAAATGACAAAGTAATTACTAATTGTTTAAAACGGTAATATTGATTCACCCCCCTCTCTCAATATTTCCAGCAATAGATATATAAATGATTTGAAAATTACTCTAATGATTTCATTTTATAAAGTTTTTAAAATCGATTTCACCTTTGTACATTTCCATGTTTTTATAAATAAAATAAAATCCATAATCATCATGGATATGAACCCTTAATTTGGTTTGATTAAACTATTGGTAGTTAACACATAGTTTACAAGTGACAATAATGTCTTTGAACCTAAATAGAATAAAAGTTTAATAAAATTAAAAAGAAAAGAGATTACCAAATATATATTCGGGGATAGTAAGTACTTTTGGAACTTCAACCTATCTCTACAAAGTATAGAAACTAGTTACGAGTATAAAGAAAAGTGAGATAAGGTTAGAACATAAATAAATGTTTAGCGGGAAGATCTGGAAATGGAAGATGATTTTACCTGGACGGTCAATAGGACCCATTATAAGTCGAAATTAAGTATGACAACAAATATGATATATAATAATGAGGGTCTTAGTTTTCCTTACCCCATCATGTTTAACCATGAAAATTAGATAAGTGTATCAATTAATTTAATGTATGAAAGGATAATAAGCTATGTGTTAAGAATAACTATACTAGTATGTAATTACGAATGAAAATATTTTTCAAAAGAATTTTTTGTTGTTTTAGGTGATCTTACAATCATGATGAAGATAACAAACAGGAATAGAGATAGAAGGAATAAAATGGAAGAGGAATAAGATAGATAAGAATAAATGGGAAAACAAAGAAGTGTGTGAAAAAAGGAAAGGAAGAAGGATAATTTGGAAAAAGTAAGAGAAGAAATGAGAAGAGGGTTACAACATATTGAAGAAAGTTTAAGAATTTCAGAAGAAGAAAGTTGTAGTAGGATCCATGTGAAAATAATATTTTTTTATAGAAATATTGTAGGAGGATTTTCTATGCTTGGTTTATACTAAGAGAAATAAGCTTTGTAATATAAAAAATTTAAGGGACTTAGAAAGGCCTACAAGGGACCGTGGGCGAAACACTGTGAGCTAAACCTCAAATCCCCGAAAATTTTGGGACTTCAAGGCTCCTGAGCTTTGGGAGTCTCAAAAAGATGCCACCCCATTCGTTATGAACTCCAAAGTGATGGATCATTGGGTAACAACCCCAATCAATGGTCCTCAGTGCCCACTTAAATCCACAATGAGGGATGAATTTGAAAATTCGTTCTTTGGGGGGCGGGGGGAGAGAGATACATAATGAGGAGGAGAGATAGGTCTTTGACATGTAGTAAGGGAAAGACTGGAGGATCTCTATCGTGAGGCACATAAATTCATCGATTTTCAATCTTGACTTGACTGGACTCTCGTGATGGCTGACTCATAAGAGAAAAATTGCAAAATTGACGACTGAGGATGGATAAAACTTCCCTTGCACAAAAGAACAAAAAATGATGAGACTAGGGTAGCATAATATTGACATAAGTATGTGATATAGGAGGCACCAAAAACTCTCCATATGTTTGGAAGAGTAACCAAACGAAGGAGGACACATCTATTCCTCCTTCGTATGCTTGGTATTGGTAATGGTTTCGAACCACCAGGTGCGTTGGAGGATGATGGATTGTGCCAACACCATCAACATATTTCTTTGATGGATATCCTCACAGGGAACCCAAAACCTGGTATTTTTATCAGAACTCTTTGCACTCACCACTGGACACTGAAGTACATTTATATCGACTTCTTAAACTCTTTGTCGGCACCGCTATCATCCTTATTTAAGAATAGGGAAATGCTTGAGGATATCTAATAGGACGTGAATGAGAACACCATAGGAATCAAATCTAAAAAGTCATTGGAAACATAGCAGTCATGCATGCATTCTTTAGTTAATATGGCCAGGTGATGTACTATAATTGTTCAACGCCATTATCAAGGGTTGAGATATAATGACCTACATTAGATATACATATGGCAAGTTTGCAAAGTGTTAATTATTTTAACTTTATTTGAATAACTGTAGGGTTATTTATTTTTATTTGGATGGAAAAGTGTTAAGTAATTAAATTCCAAGGCAAAGGCCACAATAAAACATTTTCAGAAGAAAACACATCAAACCAAAATCAAAGCCATCTATGAGATACCCAATATATATACTCAAATTAAGCAATATGGCTGAAAGCTCATTGCAAATGTCCCTTAATGTGCAGGGACTAATTTTCTTTGCAACAATCCTTGTTAAATGTATAGTCATTCACAAGGCACTTAAGTTAGATGACCTAACAATTGAGTTCTTGAATTTTCTAGTCGATAATTTTCCTCTTTGACTTTGTGATATCATTGATGAACTCCATAAAATAGGATTTATATCTCCATATACTAATTGAAACTAAATCCATAATTAGATCCAAATATCATTATGCAACATTGTTAGCTACATAATAATAATAAATGCATTGTCAAATAATAAATTCATTGTCAAATAGAGTAAGTTTATAACCTAACATTTTAAATTTACCCAACTGAATAGGCTTTGTCCTTCGTATGAGGATTATGCCTAACCTGGTAGTTGTTAAATATACCTAACACATTACAAAGGATAATAAATTTCCTAAATGTCTATCAGGATGGATATGGAGAAAGACTATAATTAACTACAATGATATTTCCCCTGAAAGGAAATACATACTATGGATATGGAGAAAGACTAAAATTAAGTATAATGAGATTTCGCCTGAAAGGAAATACATACTATGGAAAAATTGTCTTTGGGTAAAATCCTTACTTATAATCAATGTTGTTGTTGTAGAGAATATAGTTCCAACTATTTTTTTTTCCACTTATGTGGAGTTAGGCAAGGTTTCTTATTCACTTATAAATTTTTATATTAAAATATATTTTCCTTTAAAAATGGATCAAACATGTGATCCTCATAACAAGATTAGAGATTTGTTAGATTATTTATGTCAAACACAAACTTTTTATTTATTCTCATAACAAGATTAGAGATTTGTTAGATTATTAATGTCTCACAAAAACTTTTTATTGATTGAATTAAAATTATGGATTTGTTAATCCAATGTGAACCTCATTATTGGAATGTAGGGATTGACATTATTTGTGGAGATGTAGGGAAGATGTTGAGATTTGGAAAAAAAAAATGATTAATTCTTTTGACATATATTAAACTCAATTATTTGCTATAATACTTTGTGTACTTTTTCGTTGAGAGAATATTTGACCCGTTGGATCTTTTAATGACTATGGTTGAGTTTTAATTTTGCATGCGTTAAATTACCCAATTGAGAAGATTAATGAAAGAATGAGGAAAAGAGAGGAATTATGACAACCATATACACATATGCAGATCTAAAATGAAATAATAGACAACAAACCATAACACGAGAATTGATAACGAAGTTCGGCACAACTTTTGCCTACGTCTCTGGGCCTTTGTCTCTGTCGGGGAGGCTTCTTTATTTCTGTTCAAAAGCTCAAAAGTACATCGCAGTAGTGTCAATTGGCTACAAGACTGATCTGGTCATGTTCTTCTAGATCTCTAGAACCTTGCAAAGAAAACAACACGCAAAACGGACATCCAGAGCTCCCATAAATGGCCCGCAAGCGTTTTCTCCTCAATAGCTTCCCTACATAAAAATGGATTCAGCTTGGCTTCCCTTTAGCATAACTCTTCTCTGACTCTCATCCATGGCCTCAAGAAAGCCTAGTTTATATAGATCTAAAGTTGGTTACCCATCCCCAACTTCCTCCCAAAATTTGGGCTCCAAAAATGCCCAATATCTCCCAAAAATGGAGAAAATCCATCAATAACAGGCAATAAATCAAATAAAATCCCAAACTTAACAAAAAAAACCCACTTTATATAAATTCAGGCACATCCCCCTTCGATGCATGCTCTGGGTCATATGGATGCCTCCATGTGGCCAGGCTCCTCCGGGCGCGCTAACCCCCCTGTCCGGCTGGCTCTTGGTTCGGTGGCGCTTATGCATAGGAATATTGGTCTAACAATTACCCATGCGCCATGTTCGGAGTAGGGTCTGGGTCATATGGAACTCGCTTGGGAACCAAGGGCTAGTCCGTATCCACAACAGTTCCACGTGTTAAACCTCCCGTGCGCTCGTGGCCATATGTGGCGGCAATACAACCGAAACTTTAATCAAACATAAATATATACTTTTTCATATGAATAACAAGCACCAACAGTGGCCCAGGTGGTTATCCCAGTCCTTCCAGTCCGTTGCACAGAGGAGAGGTCGGGGGTTCGACCCCGTTCGAGACCATAAATTTTGCACAAACCATGAGCCAACCATAGGGTGGCACATGGCAGCCCATGACTGGGCCACGTGGCACATCAACAACCAACCAAAATATGGCAAGTGTTGGATGCTTACTCGTCCATGTTCCTACCACCTATCACCGTACCTGCCTAGTCACTACCCTGTCAGCCCTGACACGTGTCTTCCACGTCAGCCTGTGCCACGTGTCACCCTTATAGTGGTGACATGTGTCACCTTCTGACTAGTCCAATTGTCTGTTGTACACCACATCACCTGCCATGTGTCGTCTCCAGGGTTTTCCATGTCATCTGTACGGCCGTATAGCCTGTACATTCAGCCTTCCATGTGGTATTGTACGGACTGTACAATCATCTCCTTTTTTTGCCTGTTTGGTTTTTCAGACAGAACGCGATATCTTTCGCATACGAACCTAATTTGACGAAGTAAATATATGGTCAGAATCAGGAAGACAAGACGAACACAATGGCGCTAGTTTCGTCAGATTCTGAGCACTTTCATTTTTTAGCCTTTTTGAGCCCCGTCAGGCTTCTGGATCTGATTCTGGATCAAACTTCCCCACTAGAAGACCTTTTGGTCCCCAAAAGGTTACTGACTAGTCAACAAGCTCGGGATAGGCCACTCGGCTTGTCCTCTGTCTTTGAACTCTGTCCTGTGCACCTGTCTCATCAAGATCAATTGTAACACAATCATGATAACTGACAGTATATTGTTAGCCATTTGAACCCTGTTACATCTTACTGAAGCCACTATCATCCATGTAGAAAACATTACTAATGACATCATAAAAAAGGCGACTGCAAATGAGCTGATATACTTGAAATATCTGCACGACATGAGCTTATTTTGAAGCAACTTATGATTGATTTTCCATTCAACAATCATTTATTGTTCTTGCTTAAGATTAATTACTTCATTTGAAACAATCATTGGTTTGTTTCTTGCTTTCACTTCCTTCTTTAATTGTTCCATTGTTTGAAGTGTTTTATTTTCTTTAACATGATGAGCATGAACCACATAATCTTGACCTGCTTTAGTGAATTGATATTGATTCTTTGTCCTGTAGAAGATTGCCTTACGATCATATAAGTATGGACTACCTAAGACCATTCCACATTCTCTTAATGACACTACATCACATGTTACTTCGTCCACATACTTAGATTAAATTGCAAATTTGATTGTGCACTGCTTTGTTCTGTGCATTTGATGATGATTGCTTATCCATTTAAGTGTGTAAGGCTTATGATGTAGTTGTGTTTTTAACCCCAATTGCTTAACCAATTCTTCTGAGATTAGATTAGCTTGAGATCCACTATCGATTAATGTGTCTATATTAGTGTGTCTCATGATTACCCTTATATGAAACAACGTGTTTCTACAGTCAATGTCTTCACCAAATTTACCTGTCATAACAACCAATGAAATCTTTGACTCATCACCTGAATCCGATCCCAAGTCTGTGGGTTTTGTTGTCATTGCCACTGTTTGCATTCCTTTCTTTTCGTTGAACCACTTTGGCCTCTTCTCGGGATGCAACTGCCAACATTTGTCCTCATCATGTCCCTCTTTCTTGCAATGCTTGCAAGAGGGCTTTCCTTCCTTCCTCGTCACTCTATTTGCATTCTTTCCATGCCTTTTCCTCTTGTCCTCTTTCCTTGAAGACGATGATTCCCCTGACACTCCTACTTTCCCTGCTTCAATATATGTAGCTTGAAAAGAAACCTCATCAAGGTTAGTGGGTCCAAACATGAAACAATGTTTCTAATATGCGCAGGTAAACCTCCTATATACTTCATAAAAGTTTCTTGTGTTTTCAAAGGGATATCTAACATTAATGCCATTTTTCGAAATCCATCGGTGTATTCTTTCATTGTTTGTCCTTTTCTTAGTTTTAAAGATTTCCATTCAATTAATGCTTTTTCTTTATAACCCAAAGGATAGAATTGTTTCCTAAGTGCAGAAATGAAACTCTTCGATGATGGAAATACATTACCCACTTGTTGTGTTCCCTTTTTCATCTTTCTTTTCCACCAGATGAGAGTTGTACCTGCAAGCCTCAAAGATGCCAACTTGATTTGTGTGGCCTCATCTTTGATCTGTTGCACACTGTTTTATACCTCCATCTGCCTGATCCAATTGTCAAGTTTTTCTGCATTTACTTCACCATCATATATGGGCAACTCAAATTTGACATCATGTTTTAACAATGACATTTCATTCTTATTCTTATGAACATTTTTCTTACCATTAGATTTAGAACTTGAACTTGAAGAAGAAGGAGAAGAAGGAGGTGTTGATGGAGGTGAAGGAGGAATCTGAGGATGGTCCTCTTACTCTTCACATTTTCCTTTTGAAGATTCACCCAAAACTGGTCTCTTTCGTTCCAGGTAATCCTCGTACAAAACTTTCACCATCTCCGACATAGCAAGGAATATTTTCCAGAACTCTTTATCATCCTGAGGAATCCCTTCTTCCGATGCCATCTTCTCACTGTGAGAAGCTCTCTTTATCAATCCAATTAATGGATTCTCTGCAACAATATCACCTTCACCACCCTGTATCTTTTCCTTGGTTAACATGCAAAACTCAAATCCAAACATCAACTAGCTCTGATACCACTTGATCCGTAGGATCTTTTAATGACTATGGTTGAGTTTTAATTTTGCATGCGTTAAATTACCCAATTGAGAAGCTTAATGAAAGAATGAGGAAAAGAGAGGAATTATGACATCCATATACACATATGAATATCTGAAATGAAATAATAGACAACAAACCATAACACGATAATTGATAACGGAGTTCAGCACAACTTTTGCCTACGTCTTTGGGCCTTTGTCTCTGTGGGGGAGGCTTCTTTATTTCTTTTCAAAAGATCAAAAGTACATCACAAAAGTGCCAATTGGATACAATACTGATCTGGTCATGTTCTTCCAGATCTCTAGAACCCTGCAAAGAAAACGGCACGTAAAACAGACGTCCACAGCTCCCAGAAATGGCCCGCAAGCGTCTGCTCCTCAATAGCTTCCCTGCATAAAAATGGCTTTGTCTTGGCTTCCCTTCAGCATAAATTTTCTATGACTATCCTCCATGGCCTCAAAAAGGCCTGGTTTATATAGATCTGAAGTTGGTTACCCATCCCCAACTTCCTCCCAAAATTTGGGCTCCAAAAATGCCCAATATCTCCCAAAAATTGAGAAAATCCATCAATAACAGGCAATAAATCAAATAAAATCCCAAACTTAACAAAAAAAACCCACTTTATATAAATTTAGGCGCAACCCCATTCGACGCGCGCTCTGGGTCATATGGATGCCTCCATGTGGCCAGGCTCCTCCGGGCGCGCTAACCCCTCTGTCCGGCTGGCTCCTGGTTTGGTGGTGCGTAGGCATAGGACCGTTGGTCTAACAATTACTCGCGTGCCCTGTTCAGAGTAGGGTATGCATTATATGGAACCTGCTCGGGAACCAAGGGCTGGTCCCTATCCGCAACATTCGCATGTGTTAAACCTCGCGTGCGCTCGTGACCATATGTGGTGGCAATACAACCAAGGGCTGCGGCTAGGCCCCAACCCTTCCCGCCTCCAACCGAAACTTTATTCGAACATAAATATATACTTTTCCATATGAATAACAAGCACCAAAAGTGACCTGGGTGGTTAGCTCGGTCCTGCCAGTCCGTTGCATGGAGGAGAGGTCGGGGCTTTGACCTCGGTGGAGACCATAAATTTTCCACAAACCATGAGCCAACCATAGGGTGCCACGTGGTAGCCCATGACTGGGCCACGTGGCACATCAACAACCAACCAAAATCTTCCAAGTGTCAGATTCTTACTCATCCACGTGCCTGGCAACTGTCATCGTACCTGCCCAGTCACTGCCCTGTCAACCCTGCCACGTGTCTGCCATGTGTCACCCTTACAGTGGTGACATGTGTCACCTTATGACTAGTCTAATTGTATGTTGTATGCCACATTACCTACCATGTGTCGTCTCCAGGGGTTTCCACGTTATTTGTACGTCCGTACGGCCTGTACAGTCAGCCTACCATGTGGCACTGTATGAACTGTACGGACTGTACAATCATCCCCTTTTTTTGCCTGTTTGGGTTTTCAGACAGAACGCAATAGCTTTCGCATATGGAGCCTGTTTGACGAAGTAGATATATGGTCGGAATCAGGAAGACGAGACGAACACAATGGCACTAGTTTCATCAGATTCTGAGCACTTTCATTTTTGAGCCTTTTTGAGCCCTGTCAGGCTTCTGGATCCGATTCTGGATCAATATTTTTTTCACATAGTTAGGTATTTGAATGGCATTGAGGAAAGTTGTAGCAGGTGACTAGATGCCTATTTTGGAGTAGATTGAAAAATAATTGAGCCCATGTTTGAATAGATATATCTTAAAATTATAAGGAGACTAAAAATGTTGAAATCTATAGTGTGGAAAATGATGAAATATGTTTCTTCCATCATACGCACCCCTAATATGAAATTTCATAGGATGGTTAAACTATTTTCAAAATAGTTATAAACTCCATGTGGGAGTCAGGGTCCCAAATTTAATCTAGTGAATTGGACCATTATGTGCATCACAATGTGAAAACGAAAGGGTTGGGCATGAGATATACCCACTACAACATATAAGTTAATTGAACAAAGAGGATATGGGACTTCTTCAATCCAAATATCCATATTTGTCATGCAATAATGAAAAGAATGTATTTTTATTAAAAAACATTGGTAATATCATTTGAATAGCATAGGGTCTACCTATTTAAACTCATGAAAAAAGTATGGAAGTGAATAGTTTCATGTCTCTTTAATAATATTCATGAGATAGGGCTTAGGTTTAATATTTGGAAGTATTGCAAAGAGACCAATTTACTATGGTTTTTGAACACCTTGACCTAGATGAAACATTTTGGTTGAATATCATGTTTTGGGGATGCTGGTGGAAGAGCATCTTGTAAATCCAGTCATTATGTACAAGAATCAAATAATAACCATTTATAGTTAGTATATTTTCTATAGGAGGGGTGTAGATGAACAAGGGGAAAGGTATATCATGCAGAGATAAAGTTTTTATTTTCTCAAACAATATAAGGTCACATTTTAGACACCTTGATTGTATATATTGAGAGAAATGAAAATAATTTTTACGGAAATATAATTAAGGTGAGGGATGATGTGATGCATAAACATTCTATTACCAAAAAGTTGCAAGTGGATCAGTAATAGCTAAAAAGTCTATAGGAGATGGATTGAAGTGGTCATATCTCCAACATTCTCTATTTATAACTTCATATAATAAAAAAAATGAAAAGGAGCAAAGAATCAATGACAAAATGCAAAAATGATTGGTTGTTTTTCAAACTAAAATTTTCATTGACTAAATCTAAAAAGAGAAAAGTTAAGATACACTACTTCCTTAATAATTGAAAGTGATTACAACTTTTCATTGAGGTAATATCATCATATGAGTGATATAAATAATTATATCAAAATAGGATTGAGAGTTAAGTCAACTAAATATAATTAATTTAATACATTAATGTCTAAATTGTATGTTATTTTAATTGTGTATCTAATTTACATGGTTTTAATTTTACATTTGAATTTTTTATATATAATATAATTGTAATTAAACTCAAAACCTACTTTGCAAATTGGTCGGAATATTGAATGTTTGAAAACCACCAAGATACAAGAGGGATGCCACTTCACATAGAAGAAATATTTGTTTCTACCATGTATATGGAAAGTCCATGGCTCATTTACCTTATAACTACTTTCGAGTCTCGGAAGGAAATAAAGTTTCCTTGATTGCAGGTTTTATAGAGGTCAAAGAAAAAATGTAGGGTAAGAACAAAACAAGTCCACAAATATGTGGCATCCACCACCAAGGACTTCACGGAATTTATCTGAATGGTTTCCAAATTGATGCCAGTTATGAATGACAAATCTACAAAGGATCATTGTAGTTAGCCACCTACAAAGGAACGATCGACAATGAATAAAATAAAATAAATTGATCTTCAATTTGAAAACCATGAAACTAAGAAATGGGAGTTGAATGTTCTTTCAAACAAAGAATTACTACACAAAGCACCCACTCATTGAGGGTGGGGGGATATATTAGAGAAAACATACATATATGTTTTGTCTAATATATCCCCCAACCCCCACCCTCAAGAAAGCGTTGATTCCAGCCAATGGATTAGTCAACAACTAATGAAAACCATTGAATGACTCTGATACCATGTAGAAATCTTAGTCTAACATGAATCTTAATGAATCTAGACTCCATAGAATAATATATGAATAGAAAAAATAAATCTATATAATTGATATTTTATTTATAGTAGAAGATAAATTTTACTGTATATAACAATTGAAGAGGCCCAAACTTAACAAAATATAATTGTCTAAACACTTAAAGATGCCTACCTAAACTTACAACTAACAATAGTTGATTGTCGCTAACAAAAAAAACTAACAATGTTCATAGTTGTTTGCACTAGTAAAAACACATGAAATGATAAATATATATTAGCTTCAAAAAATTGTCCTCTACTTTTACTTAATTGTTTTTCATTAACATATACATATGTGATCCGCTCGGAAAAATATTGACAATTCAAATGTGGTCTCTTTGTTATCCTTAAAATAACGAAGTAATACCTCAAAGGGGAAATAAACGTCCACACACGCATTGATTCAAAAGGGGTTTCTATTTATGGAAAAAGTTGAATCCGTAAATAATGAAATCACACTTTTCAAGGGAGAAAAACAAACCTAACCTGAAAATTTTATTTTTAATATAATATCACAAACCCTATTCTCTCAAATAATTCCCTCGAAATTCAGTATACATCTTGTTCAATGAGTAACATGATTTCCTTTAAAATATTTCTTGGCCATCGTCACCATGTCCATATACAAGGTAAATATATGGTATATTTTTTACTCCATCTTCTTTGGATTTTTTAAATAATGAGTCCTCTTGATTCTAGATCACTTTCTTTTGTTGCGGTGAATTACAATAATATTATCTAAAAAAATCAAACGTAAAACTAAAACGTAAAATTAAAACCATGTAAATTAGATACACAATAAAAATAATATACAATTTAGACATTAACCTATTAAATTAATTATATTTAGTTGTACTTAACTCTCAATCCTATTTTGATATAATTATTTATATCACTCATATGATATGATGATATTACCTCAATGAAAAGTTGTGATCACTTTCAATTATTAAGGAAGTAGTGTATCCTAACTCTTCTCTTTTTAGATTTTGTCAATGAAAATTTTAGTTTCAAAAACAACCAATCATTTTCGCATTTTGCTATTGATTATTTGCTTTTTTTCATTGTTTTTATCATATGAAGTTATAAATAGTGAAAGTTGGAGAGATGACCACTTCAATCCATCTACTATAGATGTTTTAGCTATTATTGATCCACTTACAACTTTTTGGTATTAGAATGTTTATGCATCACATCATCCCTCACCTTAGTTATATTTCCGTAAAAAATATTTGCATTTCTGTCAATATATACAATCAAGGTGTCTAAAATGTGAACTTATATTGTTTGAGAAAATAGAAATTTTATCTCTGCATGATATACCTTTCCCCTTGTTCATATCCACCCCTCCCATAGAAAGTATACTAACTATAAATGGTTATTATTTGATGCTTGTACATAATGGTTGGATTTACAAGATGCTCTTCCACCAGCATCCCCAAAACCTGATATTCAACCAACATGTTTCATCTAGGTCAAGGTGTTCAAAAACCATAGTAAATTGGTTTGTTTGAAATACTTCCAAATATTAACCCTAAGCCCTCTCTCACGAAGATTAATAAAGAGACATGAAACTATTCACTTCCATACTTTTTTCATGAGTTTAAATAGGTAGACCCTATTCTATTCAAATGATATTACGATTTTTTTTTAATAAAATACATTCTTTTCATTATTGCATGGAAAAAATGGAGATTTGAATTGAAGAAGTCCCATATCCCGTTTTCTCAATTATCTTATATGTTGTAGTGGGGATCTCTAATGCCCAACCCTTTCATTTTCACATTGTGATGCACATAATGGTCCAATTGACTAGATTAAATTTGGGACCCTGACTCCCACATGGAGTTTATAACTAATTTGAAAATAGTTTAAACATCCTATGATATGTTATATTAGGGGTGCATATGATGGAAGAATCATATTTCATCATTTTCCACACTGTAGATTTCAACATTTTTAGTCTCCTTATATTTTTATGATATATATATATATATATATATATATTCAAACATTAACTGAATTAATTTTCAATCTACGCCAAGATAGGAATCTAGTCACCAGCTACAACTTTCCTCAATGTCATACAAATACCAAATTATGTGAAAAAAATATTCTCTCAACCAAAAGTACACAAAGTATTGTAGCAATTAATTGATTTTAATATATGTCTATGCAAAAGAAGTAATCAAATTTATTTTTCCAAATCTCAACATCGTCCCTACATCTCCACAAATAATGTCAATCCCTACATTACAATAATGAGGTTCACTTTAGTTTAACAAATCCATAATTATAATTCAATCAATAAAAATTTTGTGTGAGACATAAATAATCTAACAAACCTCTCTCTCTCTCTCCCACTTTTTCTTTGTATCTCCCCACCTATTACCCCATCACTATATTTACCTCTCTCTCTCTCTTCCTCTCTTTCTCTCTCTCCCCTCTCCTTCCCTATCTATACCCTCCTCTTCCCTCTCTCTCATTTTCCCTTTCTACCCCCTTTATATCTTTACCTCTCTCTCCTTGTGTCTCTCTAAATCCTTGTATCCTCCCATCCATATCTCTCTCTCTACCCCTCTCTCTATATATCCCTCTTACTCACATCTTGATATCTCACCCCCCCATTCCACCTCTTTCCCTTTCTCCTTGTTTCCCTCTCTCTTTGTCCCTTACATTCCCCCCCTCTCTCTCTTTACCTCTCTCTTCCTTCCTCCCTCTCTCTCTACACCATATATGTCTCTATGTATCCCTCTTCACCTCTAACTCTCTCACCCCTCTCTTTTCTTCTCTCCCTCTCTCTATATTCATCCCTCCCTCTCTCTCTCTCTCTCCTACATTTACCCTTGCCTCACTCTTGTTGATTTTTCAATAGGCAAGGTTTAAGCATGAAGTTCATTCCATTTTATAATTTTACTTCAACAATAAAAAAATTGTTGCAACAACCAAGATCACAAGAAGAAACACCATGCACAAGTACACAAGAAGTGTTATGTGAAACCATTCTCAACAAGGGAGGAAAACCTAACCAATCCTTTATTATATTCTTCAAGAGAGAGACCTCCACCACCAAGAAAATTGAGCACACAAAAAGCTTCTTACAAACCCTAGATAACTAGCACCCAACAGAGGTATGCACTAATCCAAAGAAGATGTACTTGCTGAAATTTCCAAACTCACACTTGAGATATGATTCCTCAATCAAGAATTTACCTTTACTTATATTAGACTGAAACTGTCAAAAAAATTGTCTATTGAAACAACAGGGACAACCTCTCTAACTCACAATATAATTAATAATAACTAGATTAATTATCTTTTACATTAATTATCTATTACATTAAGGTGGGGCTGACCTGCACCCTTTACATTACAATTAGGGTTACAGGTAAGTCCAACTCTTGAACAATATAGAAAGGGATATCATACACCCACTAATGCTCAACCACTAAGGGGACATCAATATCTCTATCTCAATGCATCTCATAGGAGAACCACACTCACTAGTGCTCAACCACTAGGATTACGTTCACTTGTGCTCATCCACAGGAACGTCCAACTCAACAGATCTTCTTTCTCACTGCATTACACAAGAGAGTCATATGGATTTCATCATCTCAACTCTCTGCTCAAAGGAGGCTAATACATATTCTTCATCTCTGTCTCATAAAGATGCACCCAACTCATGGGAATTCACACATTCACCTTGTGCTTAGCCACATGTACTTCTAACTCAACATATATTCTTTCTCACTACCTTACACAGGAGAATCATCTAGAGTTGTTCTCTACTCTCTATAAGGAGGAGGCCATCACTACGTTCCAGTTTTGTCTCAGATAGGAACCACACACCCATATCAAGGACTCTCTCTCAGGTATATGTCTTAGAGGATTTCTCACACAATGGTAATCATCAACACTCCCTCTCAGCTAGGGAGGCATTCTCCATTAGTCCAGGTCTCTCACAGAAATACTTGAACTTTGTCTTGGAAAGAGGTTTGGCAAATATATCTACGATATTATGATGGGTAGGAAGATATTGCACCATGTATCTGATATAGTAATAGTTTATCTCAATGTGTTTCGATCTGTCATGAAACACATGTTTCTCATAGAGCTTCACACAGCTATGTTTATCACAATGAAGAGTAGTAGGATACATCGCATGATTGAATAAGTCAGTTAGAATTTTGTGAATCCATACTTCTTTGTGGACTGCTACACTCAATTCAATGTACTCTTCCTCTGCAGTACTCAATGCCACCGATATTTTTTTTCTGCTACACTAGGAAACCATGGAAGACCCTAAAGTCAAGCAACAACCAGAGGTGTTTTTCCTAGCCACTGTGCTCCCTTACCAATATGCATCGACATATCCTTGTAGACTCAATTCTACACTAGAGGAATATATTAGACCATAAAAAATTGTGCCTCGTAAGTATCTCAATACATGTTTTGCTGCTATCTAGTGTGTCTGTCTCAGTTGTCTCATAAACTGGCTAAGCACATTCATTGCATAGAATATATTTGTTTTGGTGTTAACCAGATACATCATTGACCCAATCAATTATCTGTATAAGTGTGGATCTATCTCTCTTGAATCAATATCACTTGTCTTCTTCAAATCCATCACCATTGGAGTGGGCATCGATTTGCATTCTGATATACCAAACTTTTTCAATATCTCCATAGTATATTTTCCTTGACTTGGGAAAATATCATCTGTCCCTTGACATACTTTTATTCCCAAGAAGTAGTGCATCAACCCCAAATCCTTCATTTCAAATTTAGTACTCAATGCTTGTTTTCATTCAACAATGAGTCTCTCTAAACCGATGAGTAAAAGGTCGTCCACATATAGGACCAAGATCAAACACTCATTTCCATCAATGTGATAATATAAGTTTGGACCAGCAGTACTTTTGTTGAATCCTAAACTCATCATAAATCCATCCATTTTCTTGTACCAAGAACGTGGTGCTTGATTTATACCATATAGGTATTTATTCAACCTACACACATGAGATATTTCATTATGTATAATGAATCCTTCTGGATGCTTGATATAAACTTCTTCCTCAATTTCACCATTCAGAAAGGTTGTACTTACATCCATCTAGTGTAGCTTCCAACCCATGGAAGCATCTAGTGCAATGATAGAACAAATTGAAGTGTATCAGGCTACTGGATAAAAATTCTCGTCATAGTCAACTCCCTTTACTTGTGATAACCCTCTGTCTACAAATATTGCTTTATATTTTCCAATGCTTCCATCAACTGTATGCTTAATTTTATAAATCCATTTGGAAGTCACTACAGACTTTCCCTCTGGTCTTGGAACAATACCCCATACATCATTTTTCAATATAGATTGATATTCTTTAGTCATGGAATCTTTCCATACTTGTTCACCTGAAGCTTATCCATGACAAGATGGCTTTGAGTCAATGATATGGGTCATGGATGAAAATTATCTTGAGAATCGCTTTGGTCTCTTACTCTCTCTGGTTGTTCCTTGAGGGGATTTACGTTCCTCTTCTTCTTGTAGAGTTTATCAGGCCCAAGTAGGCCTTTTATTTCCAACTGTAATATCTTTGGGCATGTCACTTGGAGCAAGTAGATCAGCTAGAACAACTAGATCAACTGAAGAAACTAGACCAACTAGAATAATCTATGTATCCCTCTGAACTACTGAAGGGGTAGAAAGTATTGTCTCACTATCAATTTCCATCTGAGATTCTCTAGATATTTGGAAGGCTACTTCTTCTTAAAATGTAACATCTCTGCTTATTTCAATTTTGCTCTGACTAGGAATGTAGATTAAATGTGCCTTTGAGTATTCACTATATCCTACAAATGTGCCCTTTCTTCCTAAGGGTTCTATCTTGGATCTGTTCTCTTTGGGTGCATGATGGACACCCAAATATTTTGAAGTGTCCAATCTCAGGCTTCACTCCAGTGAAGGATTCTTCTAGAGTAATGTTCTTAAAGATCCGATGAGGACATATGTTTTGAACATACACTACTTTCATACATGCTTCTGCCCATAGAGTCATAGGTAGACTCTGATCATGTATCATTGCTTTGGTTTCCTCAATGATAATTCTGTTTTTCCTCTCTGCAACCCCATTTTTTTTAGGGTTGTAAGGAATTGTGAACTCCCTCTTGATCCCTACTTCAAGACAAAAACTGTTGAAATCTTTGGAGGTGTATTCTTCTCCATTACCTTATCTTAATACTTTGATTTTTCTTCTGGTCTGGTTCTCAACCTGAGATTTGAATTCTTTAAATTGTGCAAGGACTCCATCCTTGTTATTCAGGAATTAAATCCAAGTTTTCTGAGAATGATCATCTATGAAGATCACATAGTATAAGTACCCATTTAGAGATGCAACAATCATTGGCACACACACATCTGAATGTATGAAGTCCAATATTTCCTTGGATCTATTGTCACTGCTTGAGAAGGATCCTTTAGAATTTTTTCCAAGAGAACAACCTTTGCAAACACCTTTATGTTGAATTTTTATCTCTGGTAGACTTGTTACTATTCACCCTAGAGATGGGAGAGATCTATAATGAATGTGAGCAAGTCTTCTATGACATAGCTCACTCAGGATGATAGTCTCATGTAGCATGGCCTAGACTGGTTTGATGTTTAATATGTACAATTTTTTTTCTCAGACACCAATTACCTTGGAAGAATTTATATGAGAGTATTTGTGCCATTCAAGAACTCTTTCTTTTGAGAAAGTAACCTTGTAGACTTTGTCTTCCAAGGAAAAAATGGAGACAAGGTTCAACTTCATTCTGGTTACATATAGTACTTCTTTTAATTGAAGCTTCATATCGGAATCTAGTTGGAAGGTAGAAGTTCCAACCCCTCTCAAATTATATCTGGCATCATCTCCAAGGACAACATGTAGATATGTCTCTTTCTCAACAAAATTTCTTAGGTGATATCTAAGATCGGTCATGTGCCTGGAGGCACCACTGTCAATTAAAAAAGTATTATCATTGGTAGGGAACATACCTGAGATTGTTTAGATATTGATGTATTCATCTCCTTGAGGTCTTGTCTTCATGGAACTGAGTTTGCTTAAACCATCAAGCTTGTCTCCCATCATGATTTTTCTCATTTTAATTTTTGGATTCTTCACAAACCCTTGTTAACTAGGCTAGAAAACCTAACGGCTAAGCTAGGCTATCACTTTTAGGTTTTTCTGGACTTAGGACTTCCAAAAATAATCCTTGTAAAGATAGCGTAACAATGGTTAGCTTAATATCTCCTTCATATAGTTGCATAAACCCAATTCTGAATTTTTTCTGCAGAAATTAGCAAAACCCTAGGGACAAAAAGTCAAAATGATTGGAATTTCAATATGAGACTTGCTAGAGGTGCGTTGAAGGAGGCCATACACACCTATTATATATTTATCCCCAACTTCCAAGTTCTAAGTGTTGAAACCTCCCAAAGAGGTAGGTTGTACGAAATTTATGGAAACCCTAGGAGGGTCATACGATTTTTACAAGAGAGAGAAGATGGTTGAAAGTAGTTTGTGCAATGGGTTCTTTAAGACCTATGCTTTGATACCAATTTTTATTTTTTAATAGTAAAGGTTTAAGCATGAAGTTCATTCAATTTTATCATTTTACTTAAACCATAAACAATTTGTTGCAACAACCAATATCACAAGAAGAAACACCATGCACAAGTACACAAGACGTATTCTAGGAAACCCTTCTCAACAAGGGAAGAAAACCCAACCAATCCTTTGTTATATTTTTAAAGGGAGAGACCTTCACCAAAAATAAAACCTAGCACATAAAAGGGTGCTTACAAATCCTAGATGACTAGCACCCAAGAGAGGTGTGCACTATTCCCAAGAAGATGTACTTGCTGAAATTTCCAAACTCACAATTGAGATATGATTCCTCAATGGGGAATTTACCTTTACTTATATTAGACTAAACCTGTCAAAAAAAGTGTTTGTTGACACAACATGGCTGACCTCTCTAACTCACAATATAATTAATAATATCCATATTAATTATATTTTACATTAATTATCTATTACATTAATGTGGGGTCGACCTGCACCCTTCACAATTTAATTAGGGTTACAGGTAAGTATGACTCTTGAACAATATAGCAAGGGATATCATACACCCACTAGTTCTTAGACACTAGGGGCACATCCATAGGGATGTCCACATATCTATCTCACTATGTCTCATAGGAGAACCACACTCACTAGTGCTCAACCACTAGGATCATGTTCACCTATGCTCATCCACATGCATGTCCAACTCAACATATATTCTTTCCCACGACGTTACACATGAGATTCATATGGATTTCATCATCTCAACTCTCTTATCAAAGGAGGCTAATACATATTCTTCATCTCTATCTCATAACGATGCACCCAACCCATGGGAATTCACATGTTCACCTTGTTCTCAACCATAAGTACATCTATCTCAATAGATATTCTTTCTCACTACGTTACACAAGAGAATCATCTGGAGTTATTATCAACTCTCTATAAGGAGGATTGCATCACTATGTTCAAGTTATTTCTCAGATAGGAACCACACACCCATCTTGGGGGCTCTCTCTTAGGTATGTGCCCTAGAGGATGTCTCATGCAGCTGTAATCATCAACAACTCTCACTCTCTCTTTATCTCTCCCTCTCTCTCTCTCTCCCCCACTCTCCCTTCTCTTTATCTTTACATATATATCTCTCTCTATACCCTCGCTCTCTTGTTCTCTATCTACCTCTCAATATTTTCCTCTTCTTTCTCTCTTTCTCTCTCTCTCTCTCTCTCTCCACCCCCTCTCTCTCTCTTCCCCCTAACCTTGTCTCTCTCCCATCTCCATATCTCTCATTCACTCCCTCTCTCTCTCTATCCCTATCTACTACTCTCTCTCTCTCTCCCCTATCTCTCCCACCATACACACACACACTCTCTCCCTCTCTATCCTCTCTTAACCACTGTTCCCACCTCTCTCTCCCACCTCTCTCTCTCTAACTCTCACTTTGACTCTCTCTATCTTTTTCCATTTCTCTCTCTCTTTATCTCTCTATAACTGTCTCCCTCTATACCCCACTCTTCCTCTCCCCTCTCTCCATCCATCTCACCCTCTCTACGCCCTCTCAATATATCTCCCTCCCTACCTCATTCCCACCTCTTCTCTCCCTTTGTCTCTCTCTACATCCCTCTCTCTCTCTCTCACACACACACACCCCTTCCTCCTCTCTCTCTCCCCATTTCTCACACTCTCCCTCCTTCTCTCTCTCTCTCTCTCTCTCTCTCTCTCTCTCTCTCTCTCCCACTCGTCCCTTGCTCTCTCTTTCTTTCCCTTTCACTACCTCCATCTCTCCCTATATATATCTCTCTCATCCACCCCATCGCTCCCACACTCCCTATACCCTTATCTCACTCTCTCCTCCTTTTTCAATCTCTCTCTTAAGATAGGGGGATATATATCACAAGAGAGAGAGAGGTATATGGAGGGGGTGAGGGAGAGAGGGGGTCGTAAGAGAGAGAGTGGTTAGAGGCAAGAGGGATATGGAGAGAGAGAGAGAGGGTGAGGTATGGAAAAAGTTTGATGAGAGAGAGAGAGAGAGAGTGAGGGATGGAAAAGTGTGATATGAGAGAGAGAGAGAGAGAGTGCAAGGGAGGTAGGGATATATGAGGTGGGAGGGAGGAAGGTGGAGAGACAATGGAATATAGGGGGAGGGGAGAGAGAGAGGGATCGAAAGGAAGAGAGAGAGGTAAAAATAGATAAGGGAAGATGATAAAGATGGATAGAGGTAGAGAGTAAGAGGGAGGGAGAGAGCGAGGGACACACACACACACACACAGAGGAGGAAGAGTTGGGTATATAGGGAGTCTAGGGAAAGAAGGAGAGAGGGAAATAATTATATAGGGGAGAGAGAGAGAGAGAGAGAGAGAGAACAATATAGAAATAGAGAGGGTACTAAGAGAGATGGGTAGGGAGAGAGAGTTATAGATATAGAGAGGGATTAAAATAGATAAAGGGAAGGGGGGTATAGATATGGGTAGAGAGAGAGAGAGAGAGGAGGAAAGAGAAAGTAGGAGATAAATAGAGAGAGTGTGGGGGAGATATGAGAAAAGAAGGAGAGAGGGGGGAAGGGAGAGAGATATGGAGTGAAAATGGAGAGAGAGGGGGGGAGAAAGGGAGAGAGAATTAAAGAGTGGGAGAGGGAGGAATGGAGAGAGAAGACATAGAGAGTGAGTGCAGTAGAGAGATATTAGGTGGGAACAATGCAGGAGAGAGAGGGGGGAAAAGGGACACAAGGAGAGAGGGGAAGATGGGGAAGATAAAGAGGGATATGGAGAGACAAAGGGGGGGGGATAGAGTGAGTAAGGTATATGGAGTGTTATGATGTATAAAAAGAGAGAAATATAGAGGGAGGGAGGGATATGGGGGTTGAAGGAGAGAGAGAGAGAGAGAATTTATTTATGTCAACAAGGACAATCACACATTCCTATTTCTATTAATGCATGTGCGTTTTAGGAATGTGCACGTGATTTAGGAATTCATGTGTGTTCCTAAAACACACATGTGTTATTTGAATTTCAAAATGTTTAAGGAGGGAGTGACAACTCTAGCATACATGTTTTCTGAGTTCGTTGCCCCAGATTTAGGTTTTAGATGACAAACCTACTGGTTTAGTCTGCAAATACATACAAACATGTATTTTTATGAATTCCTCTCCATATCTTTGTTTTTGACATTATTTGTCTATAGGCTACATAGTTCAGTTATTGACGAAATTACATAAACATATAGAGTTGTTTGTGTAGATTCCAAATATACATTTTTTTTTTAAATTAATAATGTTTACTATTTTTAATATATTTTTGTCTTGACATATATCAAAGCAATATAATACATACATATCTTATTTCTTCTATAAAAAAATTCGGTCTTAACCATTTCTCGAATGAGTTATATGCGACACTAGAGGAGATCGATATCTATGATCTTAAAAAAGAAAAAATGATCATGTTAAGACCCTCTTAGCCTGGATGAACAAAAGGCATTGTAATTTTAGGGATATGTTGACTTTGATAATTTAAAAAATATATAAAATTAATATTATAAATTTCCAAAAAATTCACCGCACAAGAAAAAGAGGTTCTCTACAAGTATACAAGTTTTTGGAATTGAATTGTATCGTTAAGGTAATTAACACATGTACCAACAAAAACATATACCTTACATCTTGTTGGAAAAATAAGATACCATTTTTAGAAAAAATAAAATTTCACATAGTTTTTCACAATTTCTATGAATAAAAGTTATATATTCATAACTCTAATTCATTTTCTTACATTTCATATTCTTACACCATATTCAAATTCATTGTAAAAGTACCTTGAATAATCCCTCCAAGTTAACAAATTGTTATTTTTGCAGGTTTTCATTGCCACTAATGCATCATGAGAAACCATCATTATCTTATACTCACCAATATATTACCATGGTCTCTCGGGTACTGGTAGTGGTGTATACAATCCTAAATTTGTATTTCTTCCTTTGGCAACTTGATAAATTATACAACACTCAAGAAATGTCTTAACATCCTTGTCAATGCTAGGTCAAAACTATATTTCTCTCACTAATCCCATGGTCTTTTCAATGCCAAAATGTCCATATAAACCTCCGGTATGTATCTCTCTAATAATATTCATCCTCATTGAGCTTTGTGGAATGCATAAAATTTGGTTCTTAAACAAGAAAACTTCTTCAAGATGAAAATCCAAATATGGTGTTCTATCAATTCCAAGACTCTGAAAAATCTTAATCTTCTGCATACAATTCTTTTATAAGTTCTAAGCTAACAACTTCAACTGAGAAATTATTCAGAAACATTATCCATCGAATCAAATCATATGCAATGTTATTTGACTTTCCATACCTATATTTCGAAACTAACGAATAACTTTGCAAAAATTCTACCCATTTGGAATGATTTTGATTTAACTTACCATGCCTATTGATGTACTACAACACCTTATGATATGTAAATAAGAAAAACTCTTTTGGAAGAAAGTAATATCACCATTTCTTCAAGGCATTTACAATAGCATAAATCTCTTGATCATAAACAAAGTACTTTTTCTTAGCATCATTCAAGTTCTTGCTGAAGAATGAAATCAATCTTCCTTCTTTGGTCAAAACTACTCCAATTGTTGAACCAGTTTCATCAAAGTCCACTTGGAATACTTTATTGAAATATGGAAGTGTGAAAACTGATTTTTTAGTTACCTTTTTCTTCAAATATTCAAATCACTTCATGGTTTCTAGTTTCCACTTAAAATTTCCCTTCTTCATGGATTCATTAACTGATGCACAAATCTCACTGAAATTTATGATAAATGTTATGTAGCAGCTTGCCAAACCATGGAAACTTCTCACATCAAATGTACACTTAGGTGTTGGCCACTCCAAAATAGCCTTAACATTTTCTGTATCCATCTTCAAACCTTCATTGGAAATCAAAAATCCCAAGTGTAATAAATCTTCCTCCAGAAATGTACATTTCTTCAAATTTATCAACAATTTATGTTGTTTCAACCATTGTAGCACCTTTATCACATGCTCTAGGTGTTCTTATTTTGTCTTTCTTAAAATAAAATTGTCATCTAAGTACACAACAACAAACTTAACCAAAAATGGTTTCAAAACTTCATTCATAACTCTCATGAATGTGTTGGGTGCATCGCTTAGTCCAAATGGCATAACTAACCAATAAAACAACCCATCCTTTCTCTTGAATGTTGTCTTCCAATCATCATCTTCCGTATATGAATCTTATGGTAACCACTCTTCAAGTCAGTCTTTGAAAAGTATTTGGCCCCACTCAAGAAAACCATGAGGTCACTCATCCTTGGTAAACAAAATATGTACTTCATAGTAATCTTCTTAATATCTCAGGAATTAGTACACATTCTCCATTCACCTCCTTTCTTTGGTGATCCGTAAATACTTAGATGTCAAATTACACTTTAAACACACATAAACATATAAACTTAATTGGAAATTATGATCATCTTGACTATTTTAAAATAAACATGTCTATTCCCTTACTACTTATCCAAAATATCATTAACTATTTAATAACTTGTAGAAAGAAAAATGCAAACATGGAGAAAAATATTAACAATAAAGATTAAGACACATTTCACAAGTTGATAATGGAGTTCACCCATCTTGGGGTACATCTTTGGGTCTACTTCCAAACAGTGAGACCTCTCTATTAATGCTCAAATTCTTGATGCAATGATGACTTACAATGGAAAATTTGAATACACCCTTCAATTCTACTACTCAAACCAAGAAAAAAAGGTCACCACTGAATTCCTCTCAAAATTATTAGAAAAATGAGTACAAATACTCTATAATTATCTCAAAAAGTCTGAAGGATGAAAATATAATGAGAATAAACTCTTTTGGCATGCAAAAGGATGAAATATAACTCACTCCAAGTTCTTGACACACAAATCAATGTCAAATTAAACTCACTTCAATTTTTTTACATCTTAGTACCGCATGGTGCAATGGAAACAATATGGTGTTTATATAGTGGAGGTTGGGGGTCTAACCCCACTCGATACACTATATTACCATATTGGTGTGGTTATCAAATTAATTATATATCCATTGGAAATATTTACCAATGAGGAATGTTGGTGCAATGCTTGGAGTGTTCTTCCATTGGCGAATATGTTAGGAAGAGGTTGCAAGTTTCAAACCATGAACCTTCCCCCCATTTTTCATTTGTTATAATAATAGAGTTAAATACAATAAACCTTGATGGAATTTACAAGTTGCACGGTATCATAGTTGGTTTGAATGGTTAATTTAAGTCATTGGAATATTACCTCTGAGTTCAAGGGCTTGATTCCCTTCAACCCAAACCAATTTTGATACCCTTATCCAATATTGGCAAATCAAAAGGTGCCCACTACCACGTGTTATCTTCTGATTGCTCCACATCATATCCATGTAACTTGTACAGTCACCTACTTTCTTCATCCACCACCTCATTGTTGTACCTACCATGTCACTGTCATACCTACCATGTCATCATCGTACCTTTCACCTCCCAACATGTCGTACTTCCACATGTAATCCTTCTAGTGATGCCATGTGGCATTTGCAAAGTCCATGTTGTTTGTAAAATCCACGTTTCCACATATAGTAATTCCACATGTCCATATGTGACATTGAAACATCACTTGACTGTACCATCCATACTACCATGTGGCATCCTGTGTTGATTCCATGTGACACCCCTTTTTTATCTTCTTCTTGTTTTTTCCGAAAATTAAAAATGTCATAACTTCCTCATACGATGTTTGTTCAAGTCCACTCAAATTCTGTTGGAAATATCTCGTCGAGCAATACACAATGAAGTCATTTTCATAAGAATTTGATACTATGAATGTTTTGTCATTCCAAATCCTCCTCGATCACACCTCCCCATTGTGGAACTTTTAGACCTCCAAAATCATGGATGACATAGAAACTTAGTGATGATAAAGATTCCTCAGGTATCTATCCAATTTCTTGAAATGAAATTCAACTGATCTCTATCCTATAATTGATATTTGTCATGGAATTATATCTTGAATATCCATATTAAAATTCCATATTGAATCTCCATATTTGTACTCCATCTTGGATCTTATCTCCATCTTGTAACTACTCCATCTTGAATTTCCATCTTGGATCCCCATGTTGGATCTACATCTTCAATCTTCATCTTGGATACAGATTTGACCTCCATCTTCATATTGATCTTCGTCTTGGAACACCATATTGAATCTCCATATTGAACTTCCATATTGGATCTCCATATTGGAACTCCATCTGGGATATCCACCTTGGACCTCCATATTGAATCTCCATCTTGCACTTCCATATTGGATTTTCATATTGGATCTTCATCTTGCAACTCCATATTGGATCTTCATCTTGGGCCTCCATCTTGAATCTCCATCATGAAATTCCATCTTGGAACTCCATCTTGGATCTGATCTCCATCTTGGAACTCCATCTTGAATCTCCATATTCAAATTCCATATTCTATCCCCATCTTGGAACTCCATCTTGGATCTTCATCTTGGATATGGATTTGGTCTCCATATTGGAATTGATCATTTTGGTGCTAATAATGCCATGGACCATCTTGGATTCACTATTCTTGTACTTATTTATGTATCTATTGGAGCCTTTGAATGAAATTCTTGTTCATTTCTTTCACTCGCTTCCCTAAAAGTAAAATCCAAACATGTTTTCCCAAGCAACTATATTGTTTCAATTTCTTCTTTACAAGGCATTACAAATGCATCTTACATGAACATGGCACTTAAATAACATATTTATGATGTACATATCATAAAGAGTACATTTTAAATGGAATTCAATCAAAAACCACCTATTCTTATTTCACTCTTTTAATAAGTATTCTACCTCCTTACTTCATACAAAGAAGACTATTTCCATCCTACTTTGAAACAATGGAAACATAATCTAGAAGGACCACATATGAATTCTAACTTTTATATTTACAATGATAAACATTAATGTTCCATTTTAGGATACTTTCCAAAAATGGAATCTTCCCAGATACCTATCCTGGGAAGGGTTACATGGTATTTTTCATGGACTCCTTCTTCCAACACTACTAGAAAGAGCCTAACAAATACCTATATCAGACACTATCTATGACATTGTCTCTAAATACGAATTCAAGAACTCACTGGATCACATTATAGGCCATATAAGAAACCTATATAATATCTCATTTTCAACACCAAGCACCATTGTTGTGTCCTAAGTATCTTTCTATGAATATACGAGTACATGTCCATCATGGAACATAAATCCATATCCCTCATCTTTGAAAGATGATACTGAGAACAAATTCACTTTCAATTATGGAACATGAAAATTGTTTTCTATCCCCAGAAATCCTTAAGACTCAAGTTGAAATCTCACATATCTAACTCCCTTCATTGCGTATCTAGTATTAGTCCTAGATCTCACATATCAGTTTGACTCTATTTATGAAAAACTAAGGAATACTGACCTTATGCCCGTCATGTGGTGAGATGAACCACTATCCACAAACCATGCCTCAATGTCTTCATACACTACACTACTAAGGCAAGTCATCAAAAGCAATTCCTTCTCATATTTCTTAGAAACATTATCAACTTCAATTAAGGTTCCTACCCATCTCCTTGTAAGTGTTTTCACATATTCCTTATTCTTCTTTGGATGGAGTTATGTATAAAGTGTCCAACAATTTTCAATTTAGTGACCACTCATACCACAATGAGTGAAAACTTTCTTGTTCCTATTTTGGAACCGCAATCCTTTCTTGTCATTTCCCTTATTGTGCTTTGTGAAATGACCGTTTCTTCTTTCCTCTTTATTGGATGAATTCTTCTACAAGGATTGTCTCTTGCAACATTTCTCCATACAATGGTTATTAAATCCATAGAAAACACATGGATACATAGACCACAAGTTTCATGTTACTGGACCATTCATTCCACGATTAAATAAAACATTGGGAGGATTACCAAACCTTTTGGGACTACACTTTATGCCAGTCTCATGAGTGGGAAATGTCTTCATTCCTTCCTTGGAATCCTCGCCTCTTATTGAATATGATTCACATTTTACGCCTTTCCTATGGATGGAAGGTTGTTCTAGTAGAAAAAATTTCTTATGAAGTATATAAACCTCCTCATTTGAAACTTTCCTTACTTCAGTTGTCTTAGAGAATTCGCCATATCCTTATTTTCCATATCCCAATCCTCCATAATGAAGTCTTCTCTCAATCTAGATGGGATTAGTCATTCCTTGTCCATTTATTCCAATACTTTTTCCATCATATCCCATATTGGTTAGTAAATTAGAACAAATACCTCTAATGTGCTTCTCAAATTCACCAAAGGAATCATTTTCACCTTCATGGGAAGAAAAAGAACATGACATATCATCTTCATGGCATACCTCGATTACTATTTTTAAACCTTTTGTAGAAGATGGATTCTTTTGCATGATAGCCTTTTCCTTCTCCACTTGCTCAGTTTTATGTAATTGTTCCAACATCTTGTCTTTGGCATGCAACTCACTTTCCAATTCTTGAATAATTCCCATGAGAAATTATTCATGGAATATCAATCAGTATTCAAGCTATTGCTTCTCCTCCTTTAGGTATTGTAGTTTCATTCTCAATTAAGAGTTGTCCTTATGAATCTGTCAATGCATTTCTTTCTGAAGCCTTAATTTAATTAGATATTTGACCATTGTATTCCTTTGAAAAAAAAAAAAAAAACATTCAAACAAGGAGTTTTCAAGCGTTCCTTCACCTATCTTGAGTTTGGACCTCATAAGCATTCAATTGAAAATACTTATCAAACCATCTCTGATACTAGCTTGATTCGAAAAATCCTTAGATGTCATAGATTTTAACCAAAAAATATATAATGGAACAAAAAAGAACAAAAAATATATAATGGAAAGTACAAACATTACACATATATTTTTCCCCTAAAAACCCAAACCGGAAAAACCATCATATTATATATTCATTCAAAATCATACATTGTTTACAATACAATATACATATATGAGCCAACAACATCCAAAACCCTAACCCAATGACCTAGATTAGTCAACAACCCTAATTCCTTAACCATAAATAGAAAACCATCAGAAAAAACCATGTGCCAAAAAACCACCCAACAATGGACATAAAAATCGAGGCAACATGAAAAATGAGGCAAAAATGCGACACGTTTCCCGAGGAAAATTGGTTTTTACACTAGATATAGTCATGCAAAGAATATACCACATACCCAAAAAAATTACTCTTTAAACACACATCAACATTTAACCTGATTCAGAAATTATGATCCTCTTAACTATTTACAAAAAAACATGTGAATTCCCTTACTTATCCAAAATATCATTAACTGATAAATAAATAGAGAAAATAAAAATGCGAACATGGAGATGAATATTAACAACAAAGATCAAGGCACATTACACAAGTTAATAATTAAATTAACGCATCTTGGGATATGTCTTCGGGTCCACTTCCAAATAGTGAGACCACTCTATTAATGCTCAAATGCTCGATACAATGATGATTTACAATGGAAAATTTGAAGACACGCTTCAATTATACTGCTCAAACCCATAAATAGGGGTTACCATTGAATTCCTCTAGAAATTATGAGAAAAATACACTCTATACTTCTCTCAAAAAGTCCCAAGGCTCAAAATATCATGAGCATAAACTCTCTTATCATGCAAAAAGATGCAATCGAACTCACTCCAATTTTTTGGCATGCAAATCGATGCCAAAAATAACTCACTTTGAGTTCTTGGAATATTAGTACTACATGGTGCAATGGAAATGGTGTGTTGTTTATATAGTGGAGGTCAGGGGTTGAACCCCACTCGATCCACTATATTACCATATTGGCGCAATTATCAACTTAATTAGATATCCATTGGTAGACATTACCAATGAGGACCTTTGGTGCAATGGTTGGAGTGGTTTTTTATTGGTACATAAGTCACATGGAGGTCATGGGTTCCGATCCATGGGCCTTACCTCCATTTTTCATTTGTTACAATAAGAAACTTAAATACAATAAACCCTAATGGACTTTAAAAGTGACATAGTAGCATATTTTGTTTGGATGGTTAGTTGAATTTGTTGGAATATTACCACTAAGGTCAAGGGTTTGATTCCCTTCAACCCAAACAAATTTTGATGCCATTAGAAAATATTTTCCAATTGAAAGGTGCCACGCGTCACCTTCTGATTTTTCCACATCACCACCATGTAACCTATACAGTCACCTACATGTGTTAGCTTCCATATCACTATCGTACTCTCCATGTCATTTTCATACCTACTATATCAACACTGTACTTGCCACCTGCCAACTTGTCATACTTCCACGTGTCATCCTTGTAGTGATGCCATGTGGAATTCATATAGTCCACGTCATCCATATAGTCCATGTGTCCACCTCTGGTATTGTGACATTTCCATGTGTGATTCTACCATGTCACTTCAACGTACCATCTGTACTACCACAAGGCATCTTGTGGTGATGCCACGTGGCACTCCCTTTTTCTCTTTTGCATGTTTTTTCTGAAACTTCAAAAGGCCTTGACTTCCTCATACAATGTCAGGAACAATTTTAAGGACCGAATTTTATTTTTAAATGTAGAAACCTTGGAAAATCTTACTAGTCCTTAATATGCCAACTATAAATGTTTGGCGATGTTTTTGTAAAAATATTCAAATTTCTAAGGATTTTATATAGTTTGTAAAAAGTTTTGACAATTTTTAAGGTAAAATAATTTTATCCTATAGAATAAGGGAAGAATCATTTTTAGAATGGTGAATCTTTTTTTGGGAAAAATCATGGAAAATTACCCAATGGGAGAAATTTAGCCCCTAAAATTTTCCTTCTATGATGTCCGTTTGAATCTATTCAAACTGCATTGGAAATCTCTCATCGAGCTCCATGCAAGGAAGTCATTTTCATCGGCATTTGGGACTATAAGTTTTTTAGCATTCTGGATCCTCCTGGATCATTGGGTGTCAAAAATGTGCATACAACACACGTACTCAAAATCTCTTTGATCAGTCATTTGTTAACAAGCTCTTGCACCTACTTATTTAATTTCTCACTCTCTACTAGAGTTATCCTATTAGGAGATTTATTTGGTAGAATTGATCATGGTATCAAATCAATCTGATGTGATATTCTTCTTAAGGTAGGTAAACCTGCTAGTATATCCTCCAACAATCTCCTTAAACTCAATCAACACAAGTTTAATTTCCGGTGGTACGTGACTCATTTTTTTAATCTTCAAAACTTCTCTTGGTACTAAGGCCAAATATAAATTATTTTTCATATTATCTCTTAATAATTCCTTAGCCGAATACAACATAATGTGACTATTGTTGCAAATATTTATGTTGTACTTTCCCTTACTATCATTACCACCCAACTCAGTCTCCACCATTGGCTCCAATCTGTATCAATTTCCATCATTTAAAAATTCATAAGTATTCCTCCTTCAATCATGGAAAAAATTTATTTCAAACAACCATGGTCTTTTGAGTAGTATGTGACAAGAATCCATCCCTCCTATGTCACATAATACTTGCTCACTAAACTTTCCAATCTGAAAACTCAACAAGCATTGCTCATTCGCAATCACATGTTGTCCTCTTTTCAACCATGGAAACTTGTATATATTTTCATGTGGAATTCTTTTCAACTTCAATTTATCCATTACTTCTGTGGATACTAAATTTTATGAACTTTCTCCATCTATGGAAATATGAGAACAATTATCCTGACTTTTTCATTTAGCTTTGAACACTTTCTTTCTCTGTTCGGGCTCTTCTGCTACCTTTGTCTCAAGATTGACTAATAATCTTATAAACTTCAAGTTTTATCATTTCTCTTATTTAATTGCTTCAACATTCCCACCAACAATCACTCTTTCATTCGCTTGAGTAACTTATGTCATAGCCTCAGTTCTTCTTGCTGCACTTTGTCTCTTTGGACATTTTGATGCTTTATGACCCTCTAATCCACATCCATAACATGTAATCACATACGTACTTCGACCAAAACCTTTTCCTTTGCCAACACTTACTCCTCTTTTTGTATTCTAATTGCTAGTCAGTTCATCCTCCTTTTCACTGTCTTTAGCAACACTTGTTTTTCCTATGTCTCTAGTTCCTTTTCCACGAAACTTCTTCCTCAATATTTTGATAACATTTTCTTCCACCTTCAAAGAAAATTTGTATTCTTCATCTACATTATGAAAGTAGTGTGTACTCATCTCATCTTGAATTTTATACTTCAACCCATTCATGTATCTTGCCACTCTTTTATAATCTAGTTTCTTTATCCTTGAACTAAGGGATATTTTGAAAAAATCCTCTGTATATTTATGAAAAAATGTCTCCTTCTACTGTAAGTTTTTCACTTGTATACAAAACTTAGATTGGTGATCTATAGGTAGAAATTTCTCTTTAATTTTTCTCACCATATTGATCCATGTTTTAATCTTTCCTCATCGGTTATCTACTCTATCTTTCTGCAGCATATCCCACCATAATGTAGCATGACTAGTTTTCAACTTCGTCATGGAAAATTGAAACCAATTAGGGTATTGTCTATTTTCATACTCGACATATATTTCAATCTCTCCTATCCAATCAATGAGAATATCTTCTTTCAAACTAATGTCGTAGTATGAAACTTCCACCACTTCACTACCTCTACCTTTCAGAAAAGATATTAATCATGTTGTTGGGTCTTCTTCCTAGGCATTACTCTCTAATTTAGGTTCACTTTCTGACTCTAAATTTGTTTCATAAAATCCATACCTTTTGGTTTCCATTTCTTCAATTATCTTTCGTAATTCCTCTAGTTCTCTAGAACCCCCTTGTACAACTTCTGGTATTCTTGGCATCATCCTTACGAGTTTTCTTGAATCCCTTACTCGAACTAACATTCACAGGCCTTACTTTTAGGAACTGTTCTGTCAAAACTCAGGAGATGAACCTCGCTCTAATACCACTTAATAGAATCAACCTAGTTTCTTCATTATATCCCTACAAATACTAGGTGTCCTCCCACATAGTGCACAACAACAGAGTATTGATTTCTAACCAAAATTAACCATTAATAAATATCACAGGGAATTTACTTCTATAGGAAAATAAACTAAAAAAATTATTGGTGAATAGAAAATAAATATATCTCAATTAATCAGAAAATAAATTTTATTACAGCCATAATACATCTTAGAGAAATCAGGAGTGATTATTTCCTTTGTTTTTAATTTTTCATTCATTTTTTGGTTCTCTATGAATTACCAAGATTGTTCTCTCTCTGTTGTTCCAGTGTCTTTTTCCATTTTTTTGTTCTTCTTTTTTATGTGTTCTTCCTGTGCAAAAATGAAATCACATTTTCTAAAAAAGAACTCTTCCCTGTACGAAACCCTTTTGCATTGTTTTATTTCCTCTATCTCTTTGCTTGTTGGTAGATGAAACGTTCAAACACTTTGGCGTCCCCAACCATTTCTTATTTTATTTTCTTGGGTAGTTACATGGTCCAATATTTCAAAACCATTTTCTAATTATTAATTTTATGAGATTTAATGGATGTGGCAACTTAAACAATTTGTTTTCCTACACTAAATCATCTTCCCACTTGTCATGAGCTCTTCACCATATACGTTGAGCTAAAAATGAAAAATACCTAATTAAAATGTGTCTCATGCATGTTGTAGCAACATTACAACATGTGTTGCATCAACTGCATTACAATAACTATCCCAACACAATATTGCAACAATTGTTCTACCATGTGTTGCAGCAACTATTACAGCAGTGTTGCATCAACTATTCCAGCATCAACAAAAATTTGTTACGACAATATGAATTTGATTCTTATTCCTTACTATAATTTATTAACTTAAAATTGAAATATTTATGGGTTGATGCGTATTACTTGAGGCCAAATATGTTCTTGCATCAATTAATATATTCCAAAAAGGGGGGGGATATCGCATATTTTTTTCTTTTTTCTTTGAGTAAAAAAAAAGTGTAATTATGATATATATATAATCTCCATTAACTTTTCATTAATGTATTTTTCTTAATTACTTAATTTATTTAAGAGTATGTTAATCTAATTTTATTTATTTATTTTTATTTTTATTTTTATTTATAATTGCTATATCAACCAATGTTGGAATTTGACATTCACACGTGTCCATTAAAAAAAATCACAATGATAAAATATTTTTTGATTCAAGTTCAAATATTTGTATTTCCCTTCACAAGGACATTTAAGTATTCACTAGTGCTACATCTCCCATGAAATTTTAAATTACATTTAATTAGTTTTGTTAAGACAAGATAAAAATGGAATGCCATTATTACAAATAAGCATGATCTCATGTTATATTTCATTAAAGAAAACAATATTATCATATTTGAAGTACTTTACATGATAATGTTATTATATGATATTTCAGGTAGACTATTGCATTTGGTTTATCATACTTATGAGAAACAATATGTTGATGACGATGATTAATGTCCACTAAGACCGAATTGGTCTATCATAACTTCAGAGGGTAAGTGATTAATTTTTAATATTTATAGTTTTGTTTTTGTGCTCGAAAAACATTAAGAGAAGTTTTGCAATATCACCATAGTTTTGTTGAGTTAAGAGGTCGAGAAGGTTGGTAGTGTGAAAAATATTTTGAAAATGAGATCTAATATAGGTATAGGATGGACAATATAAAAGAAATTTATTTTCATCTTCAACCTTCTTAGTGTCACAAAGGTGACACACTCTTTCATCCCATGACATTTTCGAAATTGACCAATGCCCTGTTTCACTATGGATCTATTGAGAATTTGTTCTTATCTTAGGAATGCTTATTTTTTCTTTACACTTGTCAAAACATATAGATAATTTTGATATTATAGATTACAATTGATTACATTCTTATAATACCTTAATTTTCTTTTTTCCTCTAACTCTTTATCACACCACATTTTGTCCTTAAATTTTGATTTGATGATATTTTTAATAGTATCTTTATTTTGAAAAATGGTGTCTTACATGATTCCCCAATAGTTTAGCCAAGATCGGGCATGTTTATGCTATCCTTTCTTGATTCGATGGTGGTTATGACTCGATTTTGAGGCAATTTTAGGAAGCCTCTTGTCTTGTTGTTTAACAAATAGTGAAAAAAAATAATAGTGTTATTTTAAGATAAAAACCAATAAGAATGGAAATATTGATTGTTAGTTTATCATATTCCAAATATTAAATACTATTATCAGATCAAGTATTAGGAGGAGATGTTAACATTACATCTTTAAAAATGTAATGAACCCTCTGTTACGACAACAAATAGTGAGTACAAAGAGGTAAATATTTTTTTGAAACAAAACGTTATGACAAGTGACATGTGCCAAAATATATCTTAATAATACACAATCAATTCATCGCAATCAACTAAAGGAAACATCACTATTACTCAATCAACCATATCTCATAAAGATAGCATAAGAAAACTACCTGTCCAACCTATCTTTCATGGTTAAGACCTCCAAGATGTTGGCATGTTTATCAAGCAGGTTTGCTTGTCATTGATGGAAGGATCAGAGTATGCAACGATGGAAAAACATGGACAACGTAAGCTCAAAAGAGAAAGTGAAATGGTGCATGCAGAGTGCAAGAGTGTGCTTGTTCATTTGATGGCAAACAAGAAGGCAAGGAAGATCAACAGTGCAGGGCTAATGGCAAGGAATGATCAGAAGCGTAGACTCCACTTCAGAGTTTCGGATACCGAGAGATTGAGAAGTCAAGAGTTGAGACCCTTCAACATAGGAATCCCAAAGTTGCGAAATTCGGAATCCCAAACTCTTGAAATAGAAACATAAATGAAGAGTTTTGCAGACCGAGAAATAAATCCATTTTGGAGTTTCAGATATCGGGAGTTGGAAGAGTCAAGACTCTTCAACATCAGGAGTCCCGAAATCGCGAAATGAAAAATGCCAAAATCATGAAAGAAGGAGGACAATTTTGGATACCGGAAGTTAAAGTGTCAAAACACTTCACCACAGGAGTCTCAGAATCATGAAATGCGAAAGGCTGAAATCCCGAAAGTAGGAGATAGTTTTGGATACCAGGATTTCGGATACCGGGAGTTGGGGTTGTCAAGAACACTTACTATAGGAGTTTTGAAGTCGTGAAGTAACCCGAAGTCACGAAATGTCAAAGACTCCATACCGGAGGTTTGGATACCAGGAGTTGGAGATGTCAAGGACTCTCATGACAGGAATCCCAAAGTTACGAAGTGCAAAAAGAGGAAAAGTTGAGCTGACTCCATTTCGGAGTTTCGCAGACCAAGAGGTGGAGTTGTCAAGAACTCTCACATCAAGAATGCCAAAATTGCAATGTGTGAAATCATGAAGAGATCTAGACCATCGAATCATCTAGGGTGTGGACCGTTGATCCGACTCCATTTCGAAGCATTGGATACTGGGAGTTGGAAGAGTCAAGTGATGAGACTCTTCATCACAAGAATTGCGAAAGGCCAAAATTCAAAATGATGAAATGATTGGAGCTAGTGCAACCAAGCTCCATTTCGGAGCTTTAGAGTTTGGGACATGGAGAATCGAGACTTTTCACCACAAGAATGTCGAAGTGCCGAAAAGCGAAATTGAAAAAGCACTATATGGATAAGCGCTCGGTCACCTCTCATAGTCACATGGTCGAAGAGATGTAGAGAAAATCTTGAAGTGGGAAGCTCCTCATTTTGGAGTTTCGGAGATTGCGACTTGGAGAGTCGAGATGCCTCACAACAAGATAGCCGAATTTTCGAAATGTCAAAATGTGAAAAACGTTTTGGCTCAACCTATGGTCACAGCCATTGGTTACATCGACAAAAGATGAAGGAAGGAGATAGTGCAACCAAGCTCAATTTCGGAGTTTCGGGGACCTCGACATGGAGCGTCAAGAAACTCTACCACAGGAATGTTGAAATCCTGAAATGTCAAAATGCGAATTAAGCGCAAGATCCTATGGATCCAATCCAATGGTGCAGGTGATTTTGAATATGATCGGAGGGCTACTGTGTCACATCACAGTGTAATTTCTAGAAATGACTGACGGTCTCTACCAGAGGATGAGCTCAACTATGATGAAGAAGACAAAGAGTCTTAACTACTTGAGAGGCCAAGGAATCTCGTCATAACACCCAATGATGATGGATGCGTGGGTGGAACCTCTAGAGAAGCTAAAGAGTTTCCATGATGATTAGGTAGATTACTCGACATGAGGTGGAAAAGAATGTGAAAGACACCCTGATGTGGGGAGAGTGGGTGTAGGAGAGCATGCAGGAGTTTGGTGCATATTACATGCACAAGGAGCACAAATACTATAAGAATGCAGAACAAAGAAGAGATCAGGGTTGTTTCGGTTGAGGGTGATTGAGGTGTAAAGAAGGAGGCAGAGTACAACAATAGAAATGCACAGAATGGGAATGGTGCATTGAAGGGACATGACGCAGAGAGCATAAAAGGAAAAAGAATAGAAAGTGCAAGGAGAGTGCAGAAGACACTGATGTAGACAGAGGAACACAGTGTAGCAGAACAATGATGAGACCAGTAAGCCAATGAAGAACTTTATATCGTTGTAATAAGTCTTAATAACAAAGATTAGATTTTAGGGTGGTAGGGAGGTTCTAGGGAGGACTGTTGTCCTCAGAGGTTCAAGTGGGTGCTTGAACATAGGGAGTTGTAGCTTCCTTCTAGTTGGTGCTAGAGAAGCTGGGGAGTTGGTGCTTCCTTCTAGTTGGTGGTAGAGAAACCAAGGAGTTGATGCTTCCTTCTAGTTGGTGCTAGAGAATCCAAAGAGTTGGTTCTCTCAGCAAGTAGCAGCTTGCAAAACAAAGGTTGTAGCCTCATTATGAGTTGGTGCTCATATGTATGATAATGTAAAGAATGTAAAGATTACATATCATATAAAGAAGAAGATGTTTTTACCTCTTATGGGTTTCCTCAGGAAATATCTGTCTTTGTGTATCTCATATGTGTGACTGATGTTGAAAGTGCTATTACTGATGATTTCTCTGAACTATTGTGATTATCATTTAGTGCTTTGTAAAGAGTTAAAATAAGCATAATTGTTTAAGCATGGTAACAACTGATTCACCCCCCCCCCAACACAAGACACATAAGCAACGCTCAAGTATGAGATTCATACGATCGATATTGAACATTTAAGGTCTTAGGACTGGTGATTGTTGTGAGGAACAAGGATGTATCTAAATCCCCTTGATCCAATCATAATCCAAAATTCCAGACTATATTTAACAACCATACTTAGCATCATTTTTCAAGGTACAAAGAATAATCTACTTTACTAAATCAAACTTCCACGCATTATCAAGTGAAATTAAGAAAGGATATAATACATAAATAATAATAAGATCCAAAATTGAATAAGTACAATCTTAATATCTTATGCAGACCCCCCTTCTCTCCTAAAGAGTTACGCGACCTCCTAGTCAAGGGTCTTCGATTTTCGAGCCGAATCAGCTCTCTGAAACCTTAATGGTCTCACTTGCGATTTAACACAGCTCCTTTCATTCTTCTAGTGCAATTTATATGGCACCCACAACCTCTTCCTTTGCACAGTTGAACTCTCAAGTTTCAGGTGCTAGCTCCTCTCACGTTATCCCTCTCCTGTATTTGACCTCAAGATGTGACCTCACATAAACACGCGATTGCGAAGCGGCCAAAAATGGTTTGATACCACACCATATTTATCCCCACATTTCACCTCCAACTGCCACGTATCCCATTTTCTGATACTGTGGTTTCAATTGTGGCCTGCTCTTGCATTTTTAACGTCTGAACACTTTCTATCCCCGCAATCAAGTGTGATTTTTGGTATTCAATATTGGGTGATGTATCTTGATCAATGACTATGATTTTACTCTTCTTTTATTCCTTCCCTCCTGATCACACATTCTCATACCTTTACGATCTATCGACCTATGTCCCTTTTGAATCAACGTTCATGATTTTCTTCACAATTCAGGTTTCAGAGTTTTCAACTCTCAAAACTTACTTTCTCTGCAATGGTTGATCTCCTTCCAGGTTTCCTCCTCAAATATACAACCGTAGCCCTCTTTGGGACTTCAGACTTCGAAAATCTCAATTTTCAACTTTTACTTTCCCCCAAAATGATTTTATCTGAATCTCGTGATTTATTGACGCGTGTCTACCATAGATCGACGACTATGATTCACTTCGGTTCTTTAAATCAAGTCCATGGATATCTGTCACATGTCCTTATGAATCGGATGGCAATGATTTGCTTCGGATCTTCGGGTTTCTAAAATCTCAATTCCAAACTTCTCCACGCTCGCTTTTTCCTAGAGAATTTTACCCTAAGTACACAATCGATTGACACGTGTCCTCCTACATATCGACGATCCCCAACTACTTCAGCTATTATAGTTTGGGGAGTTTCAACACTCCACCTTTGCTTCCTCCTAAAGCTCATGATCCATCACCACGCATCCCTCTAGATCTAATGGTCCAGATTCACTTCGGACTTCGGGATTCGGGAGTTTCAACTCTCAACCTTAGCTCCCTCATTATCTACAAAATTTTGAAGTTCTATATATTGTGCCACTTGTCTCTCTGGATGATGGACATTTCCTAGCCTCCTCGGGACTTCGGCGAGTTCTCCTCCTATGTGCACACAAAGACTTAAATCTCGTGCACTTTTCTCATATCTGACAATTTAGAATGATCTTTCTCCCTCTTGAACATATCTTAGTCAATGACTCGTGAAATATTTAGAACTTTGTTTCCCTTGAAGATTTCTCCGACTATCTCTCGTGATCTTTCTCCTTCAAATCCTTTTTCTCCATAGAGGGTTACTTCGACACTTAGTTGAATTTCATATATGTGCACTCCTTGCAACATATTCTTACGTAAGACTTACCTTCTTGTGACTGACTATGCACGCCTTGCAATAGTCCCTTTGAACTCCTTGCAAATGGAAATTTTACGTCGTCTCTTCTGAGCTTATGAATTGAAACAGACTCGGTCACCCCTTGCAGTAGATTCTAATGCAATAATTATATTCTTGCAATGACTGTGCACAGCTTGCAGCAGTCTCCTTGCACTCCTTGGAAATGGAAAGTTTCACATTATCTCTTCTGAGCTTATGAGTCAAAATAGACTTTGTCAATGCACTCCTTTCGGACTGTATGCACACCTTTCATGAAATCAACAAAGAGAATAATCAAAACTTATCTAAACACTTCACAGTTTCATATACTCAACAAAATAACTCATTCATTCATGAAAACAAATTAATAGGGAATTGTAAACAATAGTGACACCATGCATTTAGATCAATTTTCCTCTGTTATATTCATTCAAAAGTAAATGGCTACAACTATGATAAAACAACTAAAACTTAACAACAACTAAATCACAACAATCTCCTACTAACTTTCAGTAGCCGCATTTCGGTCATACAACACTTCTATTTATCTCAAAGGGTTCTTAGGATCCCGCTCGACTACTCGTCTACTCGAAAAAAAACTAATCGCTACTTAATTTTTGTTACATTAAATTATAGGATGGAAACTCCCAGATCATTCATGATCATTTAGCTCCCAAGCGTTTGATCTTACTCAGTTTCCTATCATTTCAAAAAAAAAAATTCAAGGAACGACAACAACTAAGATTCTAAAATGATTCAATGGCGTGCCAAGGCGCTAAGTTGTCTCTCCATGTGTGTTTGCTGACGATGCTCCTGCATCATACACCCTTGTCCAAAAATTCATGGACTCCTATCCATGAGATCCTACACTGACTTTCCATGCTTCTGGATATCAACTTCATTTTCCCAACTGGCATCTTCTATCAGGTGTCCCTTCCACTTGACCAAATATTCAAAATAGTTCTTCCTCCTGGTCTTCTTTCCAATCCTCTGATCAACAATCTTCTCCATCTGTGGTTTTGCTTCTATAGGCATATACTTCTCCCACTGAATCTTCTCCTGATTTTTTGATCTCTCTGTGTCATCTTACCTGTAAGGATATAGGTATGATATGTTGAATATGGGTGATATGCCCACATCATTTGGCATATCAATCTCATAGGCATTTGCATTAAACTTCCTTAATATTTTACATGGTCTTATCTTCTTCATCTTCAACTTGTTATATGTTCCCCTTGGGAACCTTTATTTCTTGAGATGTTCCATAACTTGATCTCCTACTTCAAATTGAATCTCTCTGCGATGTTCATCAACTCTACACTTGTACTCTTGGCTAGAGTTATGTAACTTCTCTCTGATTTGGATATGGAGCTTTTGCATTTATGCAGAAAAATATTCTTCTCCAACACTTCTGATCTCACTCTATTCCAAGTCTCTCAGCATAGGATTTTTACATTCTTTGTATGCTTCCTTGAAATTTGGATCATCACAATACATATCCTTAAGGTGTTCAAACACCAAGGTCTTCACCTGAAATTCCTGCAGAATCAGACATCTCCCTCTCAATGCATCAACAACTTTGTTAGCATTACCAGAAATATGTTTAATGACAATAGTGAAAATTTTCATAAATTCTATCAACTTATCACGTCTCTGGTTTAACTTATCCTTTGTGGTTATGAATTGTAAATCTTGGTTATCGTTGTACAATAAAAATTTATTTGGAACAAGGTAGTGCCTCCATTTCTTCGGAGCTTGAATTATGGCATAAAGTTATATATCATATGTGGAGTACTTTCTCTTAGTCTCATTCAACTTCTAACTGAAACATGAAACTGGTTTATTATCCTGGCTCAAGACTGCTCCAATTGCAACTCCACTTGCATCACATCTCACTTGGAATGTCTTTCCAAAATTTGGTAAGACTAGAATTGGTCGTTCTGTTATCTTCTCCTTCAATATATTGAAGATCCTCTAGGCCTCCTCTGTCCATTTAAAAGACTTGTGCCTCTTCTTCACTATATCCATCATAGGTGCACAAATTCCACTGAAATTTCTGACGAAATATCTATAGAAACTTTCTAATCCATGAAAGCTTCTCACTTCAAACATAATCCTTGGTGATGGCCATTCTTTGATTGCTTTCACCTTCTCTGGATCCATCTTCAATTCATTTGAAGAGATAAAAAAACCTAAGTAAATGATTTTTGTCTTCTTAAAAGAGGACTTTTTCATATTTATCAACAACTTCTCATGTTGTAGTCTCCTCATCACTCAGATGTCTCAAATGCTTCTCTTTAGTCCTACTAAAGACCAGTACATCATCCAGATATACAACCACAAACTTACCAATGAAGTCTTTCACTATTTCATTCATCAACCTCATAAAAGAACTTGGGGCATTTGTTAATCCAAATGGCATAACAATCCACTCATACAACCCTTCATTTTTGTTAAAGGATATATTCCACTCATCACCTTCTCTCATCCTTATATGGTGATATCCACTTTTCAAATCTATCTTAGAAAATTAATTTGCTCCACTTAAACAATCCACTAAGTCATCCTTTCTTGGAAAATGAAATCTATACCTGATGGTGATCTTGTTAATGGATATCGAGTCTGTACACATTCTCCATCCTCCATCCTTCTTTGGGATCAAAATAGTTGGTACTGCACATGGACTCAATCTTTCTCTTACCAAACTCTTGTCTAACAATTCCTAGACTTGGTTCTTTACCTCCTCATTTTCTTGAGGTGTCAATATGTATGTTGCTTTGCTTAGCAGACTTTCTCTTGGTGTCAAATAAATATGACAGTTGATACTTCTGATGGGTGGAAATGAGTTAGGTAACTCATCCACTACTATGCCAGCAAAATTATCAAACAAATCCTAAACTTGTTCAGGCAAATCATCCATCGAAGTACTTAAAGGAAAAATATGGGTTTCCTCACCACAACAAACTTAATCTCCTGTCCCTTCTTGAATTCACTCATGATTTCCTTCCCACTCATGAGAAGTATTCTCATGTTGGCTTCTTCTTTTACTTTCTTCTCCTCTGTGGGAAGCAACATGTGTGTCCTACCATTCTTCTCCAAGGTGTAAGTATTTTTTTTCCCATCATAATGAAAATTTTCTCAAGCTACCATGGTCTTCCCAATAAAACATGACACACATCCATGGGAATCACATCACACATAATTTCATCTCTATATACTCTTATTTTAAATTCAATGAGGCATTGTTTAGTGACCATTACTTAGTGTCCTTTCTACAACCATGAGACTTTATATGGCTTTGGATGTGCAGTTATCTCCAACTCCAATTTCTCCACCATATTTGTGGATACTAAGTTGTCAGTTCTCCCACTATCAATTATCACCTTGCATACTCTATATTTAGTCTTTCAAGATTTCTTGAATAGATTGTTCCTCTGGACTGGCTTTTCAATTTCTAACTCTGGTTTTAAGAGAACCTTCCTCAACATCATGGATGTTCCATCCTCTGCACCTTCCACTTCAATTTTCCTTTTTTGTGCTTCTAAAATGTGAGCTTCACCTCCTCCTTCTTTCCTTATCTCGGGACATTCCCAAGACATGTGTCCTATATTTCCACAGACATAAAACCTTACTTATCCTCCTCTACTTCCTCCTCTTCCTCTAGAAAAACTTGTTCCACCACCTTGTCTTCCTTGGGAACTTCCTCCTCTTTCTAAGTGACTGTGTGGTTTCTCAGTCTCGCCTTTGGATTTATGTTCCTTATCATTGACATATCCCTTGCCTTTGCTTGGGCTTCTTCCTCTATTTCGTTGACTCTGTTTCTTGGCTAACTTCTCCTCTACCTTTAGAGAAATCTGATAAGCATCCTCTACTATCCTTACCGACATCATGTTGATCTCATCCTGGATCTCATACCTCAAACCATTTATATATATGGAAACATTTTCTTCATATTTATCTCTTTGTCTAGTCCTGATATTCATCTTGTAGAACTCCTCTGTGTATTATTTCAGTATCATACCCTTCTGCCTTAGGTTCTGTAACTTCTTGAATAGATTTATCTGATAATCTTTGGGCATGAATTTAGCCTTTAGCTTCGCTACCATTCTTTCCCAATTCTTTATCTTTTGTTTTCCCTTTTTTCTCCTCTCATCCTGCAGTTCATCCCACCACAGTGTTTCATATCCTTTTAGCCTCGTGATAGAATGTCTCACCTTTTTATCCTCATCAAAATATTCATAGTCAAAATATTTGTCAATGGATCTTATCCAATCCAACAATTCTTCATCATCCAAGTTTCTTTCATACATTGGGATCTCTATATTTTCTCTAGCTCCCAAATTAACAGTCACTCTCAGCAAGCGTTCCTCGACAACATTTTCCCTTGCAACTTATTCAAATTCTATCTCTTCACTCTTTGCCTCATTGATATCCTCAGCATCAGGTTCCCTCCTCTATTCTACCTCCATCGCCTCTAATCTTGCATGAATCTCTCTCATTTATCTTTCTACAGTGCAATTGACTAAAGGTGGCTCCACACATCTCCTTGGTGGAATTGTGATAACTATTTCTCACACACATAGTACAACTTTGAGCTCTTATTGATTTCATGAAAACAATTTCAGGCTCTGATACCACTTGATGTAGACCCCCCTTCTCTCCTAAGGGGTTGCGTGATCTCCAGGTCAAGGATATTCAATTTTCGAGCCGAACCGCCTCTCTGAAACCTTAATGGTGTCACTTTTGATTTAACATAGGTTCTTTCAGTCTCCTGGTGAAGGTTCTATGGCACCCGCAACCTCTTCCTTTGCGCAACTAAACTCTCAAGTTTCAAGCGGTATCTCCTCTCAAGTTATCCCTCTCTCGTATGTGACCTCGAGTCGTGACCTTACATAAACAAGTGTTCACAGAGTGACCAAAAGTGGTTTGAAACCACACCTCCTTTATCCACGCAATTCACCTCCATTTTCCACATATCCCTTTGTCGATACCGTGGTTTCAATTGTGGCCTGCTCTCGAATTTTTAACATCCGAGCACTTTTTGGCCCCACAATCAAGTGTGACAGTTGATCTTCAATCTCGGGTGATGTATCTTGATCAAAAACTATGATGTGACTCTTCGTTCCTTGCTTCCCTCTGGATCACACATTCTCACACCTTTATGATCTATCGACGCGTGTCCCTTTCGAATCAACGGTCGTGATTTTCTTCACAATTCAAGTTTCGAAGTTTTCAACTCTCAAACCTTACTTTCTATGCAATGGTTGATATGTTGCCATGTCTCCTCCTCAAATCGACAACCTTATCCCTCTTCAAGACTTTGGACTTCGGAAATCTCAATTCTCAACTTTCACTTTCCCCCATAATGCTTTTATCTGAAGCTCGTGATCTATTGACACGTGTCTACCACAAATCGACGACTACGATTCACTTTGGGTCTTTACCTGGAGTCCATGAATTTCTTCTGCATGTCCTTATGAATCGGAATGATATCATTCACGTCAGATCTTTGGGTTTCAAAAATATCAATTCCCAACTTCTCCATGCTCGATTTTTCTCAGAGCGTTTTACGTGGAGTACACAATCGGTTGACACGTTTCCTTTTATAGATCGATGGTCCCAAGCTACTTCGTCTATTTGGGTTTCGGTAGTTTGAACACTCCACCTTTGCTTCCTCCTGAAGCTCATGATCCTTTTCCACGTGTCCCTTTGGATTTGATGGTCCAGATTCACTTCAGACTTCAGGGTTCGGGAGTTTCAACTCTCAACCTTAGCTCCCTCCTTATGTACAAACTTTTGATGTTTTATATTTTGTGCCACTTGTCTCTCTCAATGATGGACGATCCCTACCCTCTTTGATACTTTGAAGAATTCTCTTCTTATGGGTACATAGAGACTTAAATCTCATGCACTTTGCTCAAATATGATGATTCAGAATGATCCTGCTCCCTCTTGAACAGATCTTAGTCGATGACTCGTGAAATATTCAAAACTTCATTTCCCTTGAATATTTCTCTCGCTATCTCTCATGAGATTTCTCCTTCGAATCATTCTCTCCTTAGAGGGTTACTTCCACACTTAGTCTAATTTCGGATCTGTGCACTCCTTGCAACAGATTCTTACGCATGACTTATCTTCTTGCAGCTGACTATGCATGCCTTACAACAGTCCCTTTGCACTCCTTGCAAATGGAAATTTTATGTTGTCGCTTCTAAGCTTATGAATCAAAATAGACTATTTTGCCCCTTGTAGTGGATTCTCACTCAAGACTTATATTCTTGCGGCAACTGTGCACACCTTGCACTCCTTGCAAATGGAAAGTTTTGCATTATCTCTTATGAGCTTATGAGTTGAAACAGACTCTGTCAATGCACTCATTGCGAACTATATGCACACCTTGCATGAACTCAACGTAGAGCACAATCAAAACTTAACTAAACACTTCACATTTTCATATACTCAACAACATAACTCATTCATTTATGAAAACAAATTAACAAGGAATTGTAAATAGTAGTGACACCATGCATTTGGATGAATTTTCCTATGTTATATTCATTCAAAAGTAAATGACTATAGCTATGATAGAACAAGAACTAAATTTCAACAACAACTAAATCACAACAATCTCCTACTAACTTGCAGCAACCTCATTTGGGCATACAACACCTCTATTTATCTCAAAGGGTTCTTAGGGTTCCCCCTGACTACTCGTCTACTCGAAAAAAAAACTAACTTCTACTTAATTTATGTTACATTAGATTCTATGAGTGAAACTCCCAGATCATTCATGATCATTTAGCTCACAAGCATTTGATATTCTCCAGTTTCCGATCATTTCAAAAAATTATTTGCAAGGAACGCCAACGGTTAAGACTCTGTAATGATTCAAAGGCGTACCAAGGAGCTAAATTTTCTCTCCACGTGTGCTTGCTGACAATGCTTCTGCATCAATATTAGACATAGATCCATTTCTAATCATCATGTGTAACTTATTAAAGTCAAGTCCATTTTAAGATCACGCATCATTTAGTAAGTGCTTCAATTTTCGGTAATACGGTACAACCCTTATGTAGCTTACTATGTATCTAAACAAGATGAACTATATTATTGAGAAATTATAAAATATACTAAAGTTATGTTTCCATTGTAAGGACTAAGAAAAGACCCAAAAACCTTATTAAGTAATATATAAAGATTCAAAGGTTAAATTACCCTTTCATTTAAAAAGTCATAAAAAGATCGAATCTTCTTTAAGCACGACATCCTAATTCAATGCTACCTTACATTACATATCCATTTAAAACCATTAAAAATCAATCATAACAAGCATATAACAAGAATTGAAGGTTTATGGCATATCCATTAAAAGAACCAAAATATCAAAAACTTATTAAGCACTATATAAGGACTTCATAATACTTCATAATAAATTGAATATCCATATATAAAGACTATAAGAAGATCACATCATAACAATTAATGTGTAAGGACATCAAAGCTATCTTACATAATCTTAAATAAGGAACTAAAAGGAAAATCAATTATAAAAAAAAATAAGTAAATTCAAACTACCTTCCTTTATATTAATCATTAAAGAAGATTAAAATATCAAGTATTATGTAAGGACTTCACATGCCAACTTATATATCCATTTACAATATCTAAAAGAAGATCAATCATAATAAGCAATGCCCTCAAAATCCATTACTACTTTTATACCCATTAAATAACTAAAGACGATTGATACTCAAAACACAACATACGATTAAGGTAGATTTGAATAGTGATCATAATAAAGAAAGTTTTAAAAGGTGGACTGACCATTACAAGATTCCTTTAAGAGTAAATAAAAGTCAAATAATAATTGAACCTAGGTGAGCAAGTTAACACACAAAATTCCCAACCAAAACGGTTCTAGACTCTATTTCAGTTGTTGGGCCGGTAGAAAACACAATCTGACCCTTAACCAGACCTTAATCCGGCACACAACAAATCTGGCACATGTTCCAGACCTTAGTCCGGCACAAAACAACATCCGACACATGTTCCATACCTTAATTCACCACTTAAATTTATGATATTTTGTATTTAATTCACGACAATGAAAGCATATTTCATTAATTGAGTGATCTTAAGGAAATAGATATTAAATTAATACAGACGAAATTTAAATATGACTATTAGCTAACTGATAATTGGGTAAACAAGAATCGTATTATATTTATACCTAAGTAGTTCCAACAGAAAAAAGGGAATAAATAGACTGAAGGATGAACACCGTGACTTCCATTGATGTGGCAACGAAAATGGAGTAAATAATTGTTACGTTTAAGGAGAATCACTGCAATAATGCAGAACAATCTGGAACTTGTTCCAACCATGGATCCGGTAAATAAATTCTGATAAATTTGGATTTGACTTTGATAGCTAGCGAATAAGACTTCGTTAATGGTTGATATTTAAGGGATAGACAATAATTAAATGTAGAGGCACTCATGAAAATCAATTTATGATGTAGCTCCAATTTCAATTTCTGAATTTTTAAATCCTAAAAGAAATTGTAACAATAAAATATTCAGACAACAAAATACAAGAAGCAGTGATCGTTCATATATAAATTCAGAGTTGTTCATGAGTTTGGTAGCAGTCATCCTGGAAATAAAACTCTGTTTCATTATCCCAATCAATCATGGAATCGAATTCCAAGGGCTACGTCATACTACATAATAAATCGTGGAAGAAATCCAATGCAGCACACACCAGTCAGCACCAAACTCAACACCCCAAGCGCTAAAGGAAGAGCCCTCAGGAAAAGAGGTGCAGGGGTAAGGTACTATGCATAACACATCCACCCAAAGTAAATGCTTATTTTTTATTTTTAAAGGTGATATATGAATACACATTCAAGCACGATTTTTCATTTCTTTTCACAAGGGAAAATCACCAAGAAAAAATACATACTTGTAACAAATAACTGTAATTTCTTCCTACCAGTTTTCCTTGCAATCAACTTGGATTTGATTATGTACATAATAATGTAAATCCAACACGATGAACGAATATTAATAAATAAATATTTGGTACGCATTCAATCCATGCACCAAAATTAATTCCAAAATAATAAGTCCTCACGGAATTTCCCCACCAGCAGAACGGTAAACAAAACTACAAGTTCAGAGCCTTCGGTTTTAGAAATACGCTGATCAATAGAAATTATAAATTTGTTTATAGAATAACATGATGTAATACCAATACTTGAATAACCCCAATACATATTCTAACATCCAGAATGCATCCAATCGCAATTGTAAAACTGATAACTAAATTAAAGTTTTGCAAAGCATGCCAAGGGAAGCAACCAATAAAATTTTAATTCAGTGTATATATAAACATCTACTATCAACCATTAATCATTCTAGATTCACAAAAACCATCCAGGAGCTTGCCAATTCTATTTTAGAATTACAAACGCAGTTTATGGTGAATTTATAAGAACTCTATTTTACAAATTAAATATTAATACAAATTCAAATCTGAGATTAAGAATATTGTAACTGATGATGAATAAATTTGAAGATGTTCCTCAGAAAATGGTGCTACTTCCGACCTTCCACTTTCTAATCGTAGATATTTCATTGGTACCTCCCAACCAACACTAGGGGTACTCTTCTTCCCACTTAGCCTCCTTCCTGCTTAGCCCCCCAAGACGCAAAGGGGCCAAGCACACACAAACCATAAATACTCTAGCTCCATGTTTGCATCCCAACGGAGATCTACCACTCTATTCTCAAACTTGGTTTCCCAAATCTCACAAGTAAAACACAATTCAAATTTTTTTTTGACAGCATAACTTTACCAATAACAAGTGTGATCCATTTCACATCGAGACCATTTGTTTCATAGAAATTTCCTTATTGACACATGTCCACATGCACAATTTAATTAACTTTTTAATTAAATAAATTAGGAGTATTCAACCTCACACTTGTCACACTCTTCCCATGTTGCACAAGTAATTACTAATTTTATTTTAATTAAAAAGGTCAATTTCCCTCGCATCTTCCCATGTGTTCCTATTTTCTCTCCTAGTTGTCTCTTTATTCCCTAGATTCTCATTAATTGAGTGTTCCCTAACTAGATCTTAGTTAGAGTTTGATTATGAGTCTTCTTCTAGTTAAACTAGTGGTAGGTTGTCTCAAGATTCGTTTCCAAGTTTTCTCCTATTCTCCCCTATTATTATTTCTTCTAATTTAAAAATCCAAATTCTTAATTTCATGCACACATATGGATTTTATCACCTCTTTAGATTTTTGCACTATTTTAATTCTCAATTTAATTTGTATCATTTCTTTTAATTTAATTAATAAATTTAAATTACTCTCCTAACTAAAACTTAGACTTAGGTTTCGACATTTATTGGGATTTATAATTAATAGATTCACTCCTTAATTAATTATTTTAATACGACAAGGTCAATTTAATTCATTGTTATCTAGGGAACCTAGATTTATTGACTCAAGTTTTAATTATGCGACATGTCCTTCAAGACGCACCTCTGTGCTCAAAGGGTACAACTCGCTTTTGACTGGTTTTGGTAGTTTTTTCAACCCTTGGAGTCAACACTCCACTCAAACGACCTTGTGAGAGACCAAGGGATTCTAAGGAATAAGGAATCTTCCTTATTGTGCACCCCTTAGAAATATTCATGAGTGATTGTCTCAGTCCACCCTCACAACATCTGGACCTATCGAACTAGGTAATTGTTAACCTAACATTTGAGCCATGGTGGGGGTATTAGTAGGCTATGACAGGGACTCTACAACACCTATCCCTCAATATCTGGTTTTTCGTGCATGGCGCCTTTACTCCTTATGTGAGTCATATTAGCAAGCATCATGAGCCTACATCCATTGAAAAAACACTTTCACTGATCCATATACATAATCATACTAAATCAATCATATGTCACATATGTGTAAAATGAAATACTCAAACAAAATACAATCCAGGCCCTGACTCAATATAGAGTCCAAGGAGGTCCATTGATGTCATGGGAATCCATAAATTTTCATGTGTCCTGGACACTCAAGTAAACTTGTCAATAGCATATGTCAATACATATATCAAAACAATAAGTCACAACATATCATCATCATCATGTATAATCCATAATCAAAACAAAATCATCATGTACCATAAGCATATCACTTGCATGCAACTGTCCTCAAAGAATAAGTCGATAAAATGTGCTCAGTAGAGAGAGATGTTACATACACCCCCTCTTATTTTAAAATTCATCAGGAAGTTGTATAATATATAGAATGCAAGTAAATAAAAGTATCTGGCATAGATCTATAAGTCTAATCTATCAAACAAGTAAGGAAACTGTTGACGCATATCATATGTGTCCTCCTAGGTAGTCACGTGTGGACTATAATTTTCCCATTGGACCTTGACCAGATCAACTATTCAACGTCGTAGTTGTTGAATGAGATGGTAAAAAATTTGGATTGCCTCCACCATGAGAGTACACTCATCTGACACCTACAAAGAACTCATGTCAATCACATGTGTAGGATCATTAATATAATGTCTGAAAACAGATATATGAAATACATCGTGCATACGCCTCAAAGAATCAGGCAAGGCTAGTCGATAAGCCATGGGTCGTTTCCTTTCCATAAATTCAAAAGGTCCCATAAACCTATGAGAGATTTTATCACCCTTTCCAAACTTGATCGAAATCTTGTGTGGTTTTACCTGCAAGAAAACTCTCTCCCCAACTTCATAACTGTTGTCAACATGATGTGCATCAATATAACTCTTATGTCAATCTTATGCTTATTTAATCCTGTATCTCATTGATTGCATTTGTTCTTCAATTTCTTGTATCACTTATGGTCCTACCAGGACCCTATCCTCAAGTCGATCCCAACTCAATGACGTCCAACATGGTTGCCCATAAAAAAACTGAAAGGGTGCTATCTTAATGTTACTTTGATAAATGTTGTTGTATGAAAACTCTACTAGTGGCAAGAAATATTCCCAACATTTATGTTGTTCAATTACATACATATGCAACATATCTTCCAAAATTTGGTTTGTTCTTTCTGTCTTCACGTCTGTCTCAGGGTGATATGTTGTACTAAAGTTCAGTTGTGCTCCCAAGTCCTTTTGTAAACTGGTCCAAAATCATCCTGTAAAAATCGATCCTCGATCAGATATGATCCTTCTTAGTACACCAAGTAATCTCACAACATTGTTGAAAAAAACTCTAGCTGTGTCTGGTGCCTGATACATCATGCGTACATGGATAATGTGTGCACTCTTCGTCAATGTTTAAACTACCACGAAAATTGAATCATTTCTCCTTGTCGTCAACGGAAAACCAACAATAAATTCCATTGAAATGACCTCCCATTTTGATTATGGAATAACATGTGGCTGTAATAATCCTGTTGGATGTCTATGTTCAACCTTCAATTGCTGACATTATAGACATGTCACTACATAACTAACTATTTCTATTTTCATTCCTTTCCAAAAGAATAAAGGCTTAAGGTCTTCCTTCATCTTCGTGACTCCTCGATGAGCCATGTACACTACTTGATGCGCTTCACTTAAGATCAAACTTCTTAATTTGTCGTTAGGAGGTACATAAATTCTATTTTTATATCTCAATAATCTGTCAATGTCCAATGTATATCATTCAAACTTTGATACCATCATGGTATCTTTTCCAATGTTATCCTTAACTTCCTTGTACCAATCATCATATATCTATAACGATAGAATATTTTCTCAAAGATTCATCTTAAGAGGTATTACCGAGAATACGCGTGGTCTCTGACTCAATGCATCTGCCACTCTGTTCATCGTTCCTTTATGTAAGTAATCTCAAAATCGTATTTGCTAAGTAAATATGACCAACACCTCTGTCGTGTGTTCAAGTCACTCTACATAAATATATCCTGCAATTCACAATGATTTTTATTTAATTCTAATTTCCATCCAATCAAATAGTGTCTCCAAAATCTCAAGGCATATACAATTGCCAATAACTCCAAGTTAAGTGAACTCCATAGTTTTCCTCATGCTTTATCAATTTCCTTGATATGTAAGCGATCACTCGACCAAGTTGCATCAAAAGTTCGCCTAAACCTTCCTTGGATGCGTCTGTGCATACCAAGAATTCCTTGTCCATTTCAGGGATTTTCAGTATCAATGTTGTTGTCAACAACTCTTTAAGTTTCTTAAATGCTTCAGTGCATTTCTCTGTCTAGATGAAATTCTTGTTTTTCTTTTGCAATTCCATGATCAGATTTTCTATCTTCGAAAAACCTTCGACGAATCATCAGTAATATCCTGTTAAACCCATAAATTTGTGTACTTCTTATATGTTTTTTGGTGTAGGCCATTCGCTAATAGCCTCAACTTTCATTGGATCCACAACGATACCTTGAACAGATAAGATATGTCCCAAGTAATGAAAATTTTATTGGTAAAAAGAACATTTCGATAACTTCTCGTACAATTTGTTTTCTCGTAGACAATGTAGTACCAGTCTTAAATATTTGTCATGTTTTTCTTTCGTCTAAGAATAAATAAGTATTTTATCAATAAATACTTGAACAAACTTGTCCAAGTATTCTCGGAACACCCCATTCATGAAGCTCATGAATACTCCCAATGCATTTGTCAGTCCAAACCGTAAAAATGTAAACTCATAGTGTCTGAATCTTGTCTTAAAAGTGGTCTTAGGGATATCTTCCTCTTTAATTCGTAACTGGTGATATACTGATCTCAAGTCAATCTTCGAAAAAACTGTCTCTCCTTTCATCTGATAAAAAAAATCATTTATTCTTGGAAACGCATATTGGTTCTTGATCGTCGCTTTGTTCAATTGGCGGTAGTCGATACAAAGTCTCCACGATTCATCCTTATTTCTTACGAAAATAACTGGTGCACACTAGGGTGAAACACTTGGACATATAATTCCCAAGTCCAACAATTCCTTCAATTGCATTTTGATCTCCTTTAACTCAAGCGTTGACATCCGATAAATTTCTCTTGCTACCATTTCAGTTCCAAGTTTCAATTCGATTGTAAACTACAACACTCTTTTGGGCGGTAAACCTGGTAACTCTTCTGGGAACATGTCTACAAACTCTTGTAGTACAATACTTTTTTCTAATCCTTCCTCCTCTCCATTATCATTTAGCGCTAAGATATCATATAGCTTTCATCCCATGCACATACTCTTCTAAACTTGTAGGGAAGAAACAAATCTCAAGGACACCCCTTGGTTCCTTCCTACAATCACTCTACTTTGTCCCACATCATCTGTCAAACTTAACAATTTTGTTTTATAGTTGAGTATCGCATCATGCAATTCCAACCAGTCGATACTAATCACTATGTCATAAGATTCTAAGATCGTGACATATATTTTGGCCTTCATTACAAAATATCCCAAGTTAATGCTATAGTCTGTAACCTTTCCTCCAACGTTTTATTTGGCACCGAAAGCCATTTCTACGTATCTAAACTCATCCTACTTGAATTCCTTTACCTTAATTCTCTTTAGTGCTGCACTAGAGATAAATCTCTCAGTAGCACCTCGATTTATCAAAATACTGAAATTTTGGTCGACGATTGTACCTGACATCTCGAGCATAGTGGACCAGTGCTCGGTCTGACGAGTATTCACCATTGCATGAATCTTATGGGCCTTTCCTAAATATCCTACTGTAGTGGATCCATATTATCTAGCTGCTCTAGCCTTATCAATTGGACAGTCTCGCTGGTAATGTGTCTCTCCATATTTCCAACATTCGATCTTTGGTCCATTACTCCTGGTCCCTAAACTAGAATATGTTTTTCTAGAAGTCTGTGATCCTAGTATGTTATGTTGAACATGCCTAAATTGTTTTTGTTGTTGTTGTTAATGATGTTGTTGTTGTTGCAGTGGTCCTCTATAAGGAGTCCTCTGCTGAGGAGTATTTCATCGTGATGTCGTGAACATAGGTCCTCAAGACATATCTCGATACCATGAAATCTGTCTTCCTGGTGTCTGATGCTTTTGTGCCCCTGGTGTGGTATGTCTAGTTGATCTAGAAGGAGTCATGCCCTGACCCCCTCTATTTATCTCTTCCTCAGCTATGAGGGTCTTCTAAATTGCATCGTGCAATGTCTAAGGCATTAGAATTATCACCTTCACATGAATGTTGAAGTTAAGGCCGAATACAACCTTGTTGACTTTTAACTTCTATGTGTTCATATGCGGAGCGTACCTAAGTAGTTCCATAAATCTAGCCTCATACTATGGCACCGTATGACCACCCTTTCGTAAGGCGTTGAACTCATTAATTTGGTGCTCAATGAATTCCTCAGACAAGTACCTCTCCCAGAAACATTCATTGAACAACTCTCATGACATGTCTTCAACATTCATGTTTAGTTGAGGTAGGAGCATCTTCCACCATACAAGAGCACCTCCCATCAGCTAAAATATCATGATGTAGACTTTCATGTTGGAGGTGTAATCACTAAGTGCGAAGCACATCTCCATGTTCTCCAACAATGCCTCGGTGGCTAAGTCATCTGTGGCACCCATGAATTCAGGAAACTGCACCTTCTCAAGTTCTTTGTGTAAGATACCACTACCAGCTAGAGTGTGTTTTGAACCCTTGTTGGGTACAAAATTTATGACCTCATCTCTATCCATTCGGTTAATCAAGGCCTCTAACATCCCCTAAAAGGATCTCATCATACCAACCACATCTCCTATAACAAATTGTTCCCATTAAGTGTTTTTTTCTTCTCCTTGTGGGTTATACCCCTCTGGCATGGATGCTATTGGAGGTGTCACACCTCCTCCTCCAAAACCATGTCATCTACCTCCACGATGTCCTCTAACCATGATTACCTACATGGAAAAATTTCAAATTTTAACTACCAAAAAAGTTTTAATCATAAGTTTAACACGGTAGAAGGAGTAACATTCCAAAGTCGCAGGGTTGAACCTGCACTGATACCATATGTAATTAACCCTACATTATGACAACAAATAGTGAGTACAAATAGGTAAATAGTTTTTTTAAACACAACATTACAAAAAGTGACATGTACCACAATATATATTAATAATATAGAATCAATTCATCACAATTAACATAAGACAACATCATTATTATTCATTCAACCATATATCATAAAGCTAACATAAGGAACTACCTATCCATCCTATTATGCATGGTTATGACCTCCAAGACACATAAGAAATGCTCAAGTCAAAGATTCATCCAATCGATCTTGACCATTTAAGGTCTCACGACTAGCAATTGTTCTAAGGAACAAGGAGGTATCTAAATCCACTTAATCCAATCATACTCCAAAATTCCAGACTATATTTAATAACCATACTTAGCATCATTTTCAAGGTACAAAGAATAATCTACTTTACTAAATCAAACTTTCATGCATTATCAAGTGAAATTGAGAAAGGAGATAATACATAAAGAATAACAAAATCCACAATAACATAAGTACAATCTTAATATCATATATAGATCTATTTATAATCATGATTAATAACTAGTTAAAGTCAGGTCCATTTTAAGATCAGGCATCATTTAGTAAGTGCTTTAACTTTCGGTAATACAATACAACGCTTAGGTAGCTTACTATGTATCTAAACAAAATGAACTATATTATTAAGCAATTAGAAAAAAATACTAGAGTTATGTTTCCATTGTAAGAACTAAGAGAAGACCCAAAAACCTTATTAAGTAATATATAAAAATTCAAAGGTTAAATTACCCTTTCATTTAAAAATTCATAAGAAGATCAAATCTTTTTTAAGCACTACATCCTAATTCAATGATACCTTACATTACATATCCATTTAAAACCATTAAGAATCAATTAAAACAAGAATATAACAAGAATTCAAGGTGGTTGGAATATCCATTAAAAGAATCAACATATCAAAAACTTATTAAGGACTATATAAGGACTTCATACTAACTTTCATATCCATATAGAAACACTGTAATAAGATCACATCATAAAAACTAATGTGTAAGGACCTTAAAGTTATCTTACATAATCTTAAATAAGGAACTAAAAGAAAAATCAATTATAAAATAAAAGAAAATAAGTAAATTCAAGCTACCTTCTTTTATATTAAATATTAAAGAAGATTAAAATATTAAGTATTATGTAAGGACTATATATCCATTTACATTTACAATAGCTAAAATAAGATAAATCATAATAAGCAATGTCTTCAAAATTCATTACTACTTTCATACCCATTAAAGAAGACGATTGAGACTCAAACAACAACATACCATTAAGGTAGATTTGAATAATGATCATAATAAACTGAGTTTTAAAAGATGTACTGATCATTACAAGATTCCTTTAAGATTCCTTTAAGAGTAAACAAAATCCAAATAAGACTTAAACCTAGTTTAGAAAGTTAACACACAAAATTCCCAACCAACAGGGTTCCAGACACTATTCCATCCCTTGGGCCGATGCATAGCGCAATCTGGCCCTTAACCCAGACCTTAATCCAGCACACAACAAATCCGGCACCTGGTCTAGACCTTAGTCCAGCAGACAACACTATCTGACACCTGTTCCATACCTTAATCTGATAGTTAAATTTATGATATTTTGTATTTACTTCAGGATAGTGAAAACATATTTCATTAATTGAGTGAGCTTAAGGAAATAGATATTAAATTAATACAGAGGATATTTACATATGACTACGAGCTAAGTAATAATTCGGTAAACAAGAATCGAATTATATGTATACCTAAGTAGTTCTAAAATAAACGAAGAAATAAATACACTGAAGGATGAACACCGTGACTGCCATTGATGTGGCAACGAACGTGGAATAAATAATTGTTATGTTTAAGGAGAATCAGTGAAATAATGCAAAACAATTTGGAACTTGTTCCAACCATGGATCCGATAAATAAATTATGATAAATTTGGATTTGACTTCAACACTCAGCGAATAAGAATTCGTTAATGGTTGAGCTTTAAGGGATAGACAATAATTAAATGTAGAGGAACTCGGGAAAATCAAGTTATGTTGTAGCTCCAATTTCAATTTCTAAATTTTTAAACCCTAACAAAAATAGTAAAAATAAAATATTCAGACTAAAAAATACAAGAAGCAACGATAGTTCATATATAAATTCTGAGTTGTTCATGAGTTTGGTAGCAGTCATCTGGGAAATAAAACTTCAGGTCATCAGCCCAATAAATCATCGAATCGAAATCCAAGGTCCATGTCATACTGCATAATAAATCTTGGAAGAAATCCAGTGCAGCACAGAATAGTCGACACCAAACTCAAGACGCCAAGCGCTAAAGGAAGAGCCCTTAGGCCAACAGGAGGGATGAGCGCAGGGGCAAGGTACTATCCATAACGCATCTGCCCAAATTAAAGGTCTTTTTTTCTTTAAAGGAGATATAAGAATAGACATTCAATCACGGGTTTTCATTTATTTTCACAAGGGAAAATCGCCAAGCAAAAATGCAGACTTGTAACAAATAACTCTAATTGCTTCCTACCAATTTTCCTTGCAATCCATTTGGATTCGATTCTCATATGAAGGCATATTAATCAATAAATCTCTGATACAAATTCAACCCATGCACCATAATTAATTCCAAAATAATATCTCCTCACGAAATTTCCGCACCAGCAGAACAGTAAAAAAAAAATACAAGTTCAGAGCCTTCAGTTTTAGCAATACGTTGATCAATAGAAATTTTATATTCGTTTATAGAATAACATGATGTAATACCAATATTTGAATAACCCCAATACATATTCTAACATCCATAATGCATCCAATCACAATTGTAAAACTGATAACTAAATTAAAGTTTTGCAAAGCCTTACAAGGGCAACGACCAATGAAATTTGAATTCGGTGTATATATAAAAATATACTATCAACCATTAATCATTATAGATTCACAAAAACCATCAAGGAGATTTCCAATTCGATTTTAGAATTACAATCACAATTTATGGAGAATTTATGGGAACTCTATTTTACAAATTAAATATTAATACAAATTCAAATCTCAGAATAAAAACACTGTAGCCGACGATGAAGAAATCCAAAGATGTTCTTCATCAAATGGTGCTCCTTCCGACCCTCTGATTGCTAATTGTAGAGACTTCACCAGTACCTCCTAACCAATGTTAGGGGTACTCTTCTTCCCCCTTAGAGGTACTCTTCTTTCATCGCAAGGGAGAGCTACCACTCTATCCTCAAACTTGGTCTCCCAACTCTCACAAGTAAAACACAGTTCAAAAATGATTTTGATAGCATAAATTGACCAATAACATGTGTGATCCATTTCTCTTCTAGACAATTTGTTTTATAGAAATTCCCTTATTGACACATGTCCACATGCACAATTTAATTAACTTTTTAATTCAATAAATTAGGATTATTCACCCTCACACTTTTCACACTCTCCCCAAGTTGCACAAGTAATTACTAATTCTTTTTTAATTAAAAAGTTCAACTTCCCTCACATCTTCCCATGTGTTCCTATTTTCTCTCCTAGTAGTTCCTTTATTCTCTAGATTCTCATTAATTGAGTGTCTCCTAACTAGATCTTAGTTAGAGTTTGACTAGGAGTCTTCTTCTATTTAGATTAGTCTAGGTTGTCTCAAGATTCTTTTCCAAGTGTTCTCCTATTCTCTCCTATTATTATTTCTTCTAATTTAAAAGTCCAAATTATTAATTTCATACACACATGTGCATTTTATCACCTCTTTAGATTTTGTCACTATTTTAATTCTGAATTTGATTTGTATCATTTCTTTTATTTTAATTGATAAATTTAAATTAGTCTCCTAACTAAAACTTAGACTTAGGTTTTGATGTTTATTGGGATTTATAATTAATAGACAAGGTCAACTTAGTTCATTTTTTTCTAGAGCACCTAGATTTATTGACGCAAGTTTTAATTACGCGACATTCCCCTCAGGACACACCTCCGTGCTCCAAGGGTACCACTCACCTTTGACTAGTTTTGGTAGTTTGTCTAACCCTTGGAGTCGCCACTCCACTCGAGCAAACTTGTGAGAGACTAAGGGATTCTAAGGAATAACTACTCCACCTTATTGCACGCCCTTTACAAATATTGATGAGTGACTGTCTCAGTCTTCCCTCATGACATCGTAGACCTATCGAACTAGGTAATTGTTAAACTAAAATTCGAGCCATGGCAGGAGTGCTAGTAGGATGTGATAGGGACTCTGCCACACCTCTCCCTCAATATCTGGTTTTGTGTGCATGGCCCCTTTACTCCTTATGTGAGTCGGATTAGAAAGCATCATTATCCTGCATCCATTGACAAAACACTATCACTGATCCATATACATAATCATACTATATCAATCATATGTCACATATGTGTAAAATGAAATACTCAAACAAAATACAATCCACTCCCTGACTCAATCAGGAGTTCGAGGATGTGCATTGATGCCATCAACATGCATAATTTGTCACGTGTCCTACACACTCATGTAAACTCATCAATAGCATTTGTCAATACATATATAAAAAAAACAAGTGACACGATATCATTGTTATCATGTATAATCCATAATCGAAAAAAAATCACCATGTACCATAACCGGATCACTTGCACGTAAGTGTCCTCAAAGAATAAGTCAATAAAATGTGCTCAATAGAGCGAGATGTTATCAAAAGAATGGTTGCATGATTAAAAACCATTACAACAAAATTTGCATAATTGAAAATATTTTAAAAAATATATATCAATTATATTTATATGAGGGTGGGTCAAGCATTGAGAAAGTTTTGTAGGTTTTTGTTAATATTGTATTTGAGGTTTATTGTATGAGTACATAACTTACGTACTTGAAAGTTTCAAAATAAGATTAAGAATTGTTATAACTCCATTTTATAAAAAAACTAGTTTGTTAACATAATTCAATTGTATACAAAGTGTTTTTTTATTTGTTACGTAACCATTACTTTTTCGAAGTTTAAATAATGTTTTATGAATCATGTAAATGTAATTAGACTATGAAACTTAAATAGATTAAACATTTTTTTAATTTATAATATCTATAATTTGAAAATCAACAAAACATTTAATAGAGATTATAATTCTCAATCCAATAATACAACTTATAAGTAGCAATGTTCTATTTAAAACATATATACACATTTTCCACACACAAATCATGCTTGACCAATCAAAATTTCAAGTCAAACTATAAACGAAAATGGCCAAAATTTCCACCCAATGTGAAGTTAAAACCCTACAATATTTTTCCAAAGAATGTGTGATTTACACTATAAAGTATTTTATCAAAGAGAATGTAATTATAACCCTCAAATATTGTTTCACAATGTGGAATAAAAAATATATAAAAAAAATACCTAATCCATCGAAATAAAAATAGTTAGTAGGAAATCACATGTCTAATTTTTCAGGTCGACCTTGACATGGTTAATAGTAGGTTAACCTAATGGGTTGATCATTGGTAGTTTGCAAGTGTTTAATTGTCAAAGGAAAGTATGAAGGAGAATATAATGACTAATGGTAGGTGGATGATGATATGGAGAAGCATATCTCATGAAAACTCATTAAAGAAGATACATTGATTCTTCGAGTGTTAATTTATGTAGATTGCGTTTGTGATTAAGTTAATGGTCCCTATTGGTGTATGTCGTTTAAGAGTTAATCCATTGTTTCATGAAAATGATAGAAATATAGGCATATCCGATTGACCGTTTCGAATGTGTTCAACATGTTTGTCATCCCTTTATATGCCCGGTGAAGAGATTTCAACTAGCAGCACTAACTTGGCCTAGTTGATTTTCATTAGGAATGTTTGATGTATATGTATGTATAAATGAAATTTTATCTATTGATAAGGTAAATGAAAACTTGTATTAGTATGTATATTTCTTACATAAGTATGTAGTTAGATTTACAGTGAGGACCAAGGTTCAACTCTCATTGGTGTATTATTGTGCAAGGTTAGATCTCACATGGAAATGGGCATATCATTGAAAGATCTTTTTTTAGGAATTCATACGGTCCCTGATTCTATGGTTCATCAATGTAAAGTATAGATATGGACCTAGGTGATAAAATTAACATGAGATCATGTTTCAATCTATAAAATACCCTCTGTTACGTCATATAAGTACTTGAGGAACAATATGAGGAAATTTGTTTTTTGAAACATTAATAAACAATCATTAGAACAAGAGAGACATTTGTAACATATATTGGTAACACACATTCTATTTCTTTCAATCCATTACACAACTCGATTTAGATACTACTTAAAGCATGAAGGATCTGTCACTTCACATAATATGACATACAACCTACGACCCAACCTATCCTACAAGGTTAGGAATTCCACGACACATTTTCAATGCTAAAGTCTAGGATTCATCTGATTGATATTGACCATTTAAGGTCTCAATATTGGCGATTGTTCTGAGGAACAAGGAAGTATCTAATTCCCATATTTTCAATTCATTTAAAAATTCAATATAAATTCCAACGTTCTTAACCACCTTTCTTCAAACACAGAAAATATGGTAATCGATCATAAAATCATAAAATCATTACATACTAATAGATAATTCATCACCTCACTCATTAAAGGACAAGTAATTTCAGTAAAATCAAGGAAATAACCTTACAGTAAAACAAAGTCCCTTAAATCAACAATATATCATTATGACAGTTTCAAATTACTTATGTTTACCTGGCATAGGTGTGGCCACCCTACAATGTGAAACCAGGTAGTTAGATATCCGAAATATACCAAAAGTTAAAAGAGGATAATAACAACAGAGAAAAGATCTCAGCATAAGGTAGAAACTATAATACTTCTCTATACTTTTATCAACTAGCTAATACTGTGAAGAAAAACAAACCTGTGATTGAAAGAAGGTTTGATCTAAGAACAACTTAAAAATTGTGTAAGAAGCTTGAAGCTTCTCTTCTAGTAACACAGTTAAACACCTCTAGAGTCAGTTCCATAAGTGCGTATATGGCTCCTTGAAGTCCCAAGGTTCATAAATACATCACCCGAAGTGAAAAGAGATCCTCTCAAGTCGAGAAGAGGTCAAAAATTTTGTAAGTACAAGCTCATGAGAGACAATGCGATCTTACACAGGGGAGGCATAAAGTATGCAATCAACAATTAGAATCCAAATCTCAGGAGGGATGCGCTATTGAGCATTGGAGTTCCTTACAAGGCAAGGCTCCAGAGGGACAAGGTGTGCAGGGGTCAAAGGAGGAGTCAAGACCATTTAACCAGGAGAAAGATACAATAGTCGTCATATATGGGATTTGCAAACGAGGACCATCATATCAACATCTGATTAAATTTCGACCTTCGGATCCCAATAAGGATAGATAAAATACGGGGAGCCATTGCGGGGTCAAAGGGTCGAGTTAATGATCCCACCATTTTCATCTCTGCAATCCACATAGGCCGATAATCGTCACCTACAAATAGATCAATAGTTGGCATCGATCCCACTATCAATGAGAAGTTCCTATTACGAAAATTGAGAGAGGGTTTAAACATCGTGCTAGTCGAGACTCCACAATCCTTCCTAGCAATCGATCTTCATGATTTATTTAATCAGGGCCTTGAAATTAGATTGTCGATGAGTACTCATGGAGTTGAGTTGAGGTCATAGCTCTCTGTCATACGAAGGGAGGACAGAGGCCCTTCAGGCTAGTTGACTGTGCCTCAAAGCCTGAATCATGAGGTGGATCTACACCGTAGATTGGTGGTGAATGTTGGTCGTTGGATCCATAATAATTCAGTGATTCAACGAGTTTGAGTTCGTAATAGATAAGAGTTGAAAAAACCCGAATCTTAGAAGTCTCGGATTTAAGGATAGTCATATATCTCACGGATGATCATGGGTTGTTGGATATATGAACCTACGTTCTTCAATGGTTCTGTAATTATCTACTCCAACACAATTCAAGTCAGTAGGTTTAAGGTGAAGGAACTCACAGAGTCCCGAATTTCAGAGTAAATCCTTGCCATCCAACGTTGGATACACGTTTATGTAGATCGGAGTATTCAAAACTTCATCCATTCGAGAGGTGGTGGTTGAAGGTTATGAAGCTATGAAAGGTTCCAAGCTCCTAGAGTTTCAAAGTTAATTCTGACCATTTTTTTCGGTAAATCTAGGACCATCAGATTTGGGGGTTCAGCCTTCGCGAATTCAGAGGAAACTAGAGTTACAACAACTAAAACTTATGAAGCCCAGATCCCAAAGTGTCAAAGTATTGAAAACCCATTCTCATAAACTCTACCTCAACTGACATGTCAATGCCACCTATCATTTGATTTCATATTACACATGGAAATCATTTTGGGTACTTTGGTTACGCCATCTACGCTAATTCAGGTGACATGTGTCACTCTCATTGTTGTGACACATCATCGATTGTGACAATGTGTCTTCCACGTCACTCCGGGAGAATGGAATCTAGAGAAACACAGTTCTTCGAAGTGTCGAAGCTCTGAATTTACATCGAGCCATAGTGTTGCACCTCTTTCATCACCTTGGTGAGCAAAACAAAGGTGCTTGCAAGCTCAGCTGGGTCTGCTGAGCATGACAGCTGTAGAGAAAAGAGTTAGAGAAAGAAAGTAAAAACTACAATTAAGAATTAAACTAAGAGATGCAATAAAAACTAAATTCATGAGCATAGGGACATAGAAACAAAAAGAACCATAAAACCCATGTCACCAATGTTTGAGGCTGATCTATTAGTGAAAACAAAGCACCAAGAAGAAAGGGGACTATGAGTCCCTTGTTCCTCCAAGGGAAGGCTCTTGGACCCTCACTAGCTAGCTCTTCTTACAACAAAGAAAAATGAAAATGGTGATGAAATAACTCTTTACAAATCCACTGAATGGTGAGGTGGATTGTCCAATGTAATGGTGCCAATATGCTCTTGTCAAGGATGGAGTCCTCAAAACAATAGAGGCAGCATAACATTACTTTGAATTCCTTGAGAAAATGAGGTGCATCCATGTCTTTTTATAGCATTCATTTGGGTTATTGTTTAACTGCTTTGTAGTGTGAAAAGAGGCCAATTAGGGCATTATTAGGTCTTTGACCAGCCCACCAGTCAGATCCAGTCCAGATTTAAGGGTCAAATCGTCTTGGGAGCTGAACCATAAGTGGTTGGGAAGCCGACCACTTCCATAAATGCGTCCTTTAGCAGGTGCACGGCTTTTTGCGCTAACAGTCGCGCATCGTGCGCCTGTGCGCGATTTCTACGTTCTTGTTCCGCGCATGCGCGCGTGCACCCAATGTCTGCAAAGCGCTCTTCATTTTTTCACTACTTTGTATAGTTTTTGAACTTTTTTGAATGTTGTGGTATTAATTCAGGTCCATGGATGACTTCATCATTGTTTGACAATGATGACTTCTTGTAACCATGTGCGGAAAAAATTTCACTGATAACAGATGCCCCCTGATGGATGAGGTTAGGAGCATACGTATTGTCGAAATCCGTCAATGTTTCTTCTACTGAGAATGTTGTTGTAAGATAGAGAAATAGTGGGATCATTCAGAGTGATCCGTTGGAGAAAAAAGGAACCGGTAGGACCTGACCTTCCATGAGGTGTATAAAATAGAAAATTGTGTACAAACGAGGCGGGCATGCCCCATGCTCATGTTATGTAAATCTGAAAAAAGAGGACTGAAGTGTTGGGGTAGACAACTGCAGTGCCCGCAGGGGAAGTTGTGATAAAGGCAGAAGACAATTTTGCAACCGAACATACTCTGAATAGTAGGCAGTGATCGCGGTAATAAGTAGCAGCGATGATGTGGGCATTGATAGCCCCGCCAAGTTCATAGGTCTTCGGCAATTGAAAGAACTAACTGCAATAGTCGCAAAGTAAGACCCACCGTAACATGAGAAATTGTTGGTGTTGAATGTTATGGGGGTCAACGACAACAGGGATCAATGATGTTTCACCCTGTGCCGTCCGAGATCGCTCATTGAGTGGATAATGAGAATCAAGATACTGTCGCCCTTTTGGAAAACTGTGTTGATGTCGACAAAAAGGGGGACGTGACTCCTAGAAGCAAATGGCTTCATGAAATCTACTAGGTGAGGTGAGGAAGTAGCAGAGGTACATGGACAAAGTCAGGATGTGAGAAGACTCAAGACTGCCCTTGGTTGGAGGAGGTATGAGAGAAAAAGTGGCCGCAACCGTTAAACGAGGTCGAGTGCCAGGGGGATGACAAGACCGGGGATAAGTTGTGCCAGAGGCGGGACAAGGTGAACAAATTCAAAGGGTAGAGGTAAGTGACTTGTAGTGTACTCTGAAGATATGGACGATGTCGGCAAGGGAAGATGATAAGTAGTGCTCCAACCAAGGGTGACATGGGTTGCGGCTGGCCAAAAAGAGGGAAGTGGGTCACCAAAGGTGACGACAAAAAGGGTAATGTAACGACTGAATATAAAGGCGTTTGTACAATAAATAATGAATAATTGGGGAGAAATGTACAAATATAGAAACGGGTGCCCCAATGTGATATGGGTGGCCCATGTAGGGCATAATTTGCTTGGAAAATTGATGAAGGGTGGGGGCCCCATTGGTGAGTGTCTGTATGAGGTAGGTGAAATGAAGGTAGGTTTGTAGATGGGCAAACTAATTGTGGATGAAATGGAGGGTTCATGATACTGCGGAGGTGCATTTTAAAAAATAGAACCGTGAAGAGATAATCTAGGAGTTTTTGTGGGAAAGCTAGCAAAATGAGGAGAAGGAGTATGTGGTTGATTCGCGACATGATGAAAGACTATCAGGACTCCCATCCCTAAAGGGTTTTGAAAAACAGCATGAGTGTCAAAAGTTTCAAAAGGTGCTATGAATGGGACAACTCATGTGGGTAAGAATGCTACCGGGTAACAGTACTGAAGATGCAAATGGAGGTGTGGGTACTGCAGAGCCGGGAATGGGGATCCTAGAGGCAAATATCAGAGGGTGTGACTGGAAATGTAAGTGCAATACAGCGGGAAAGACTACATGCCAGTGCTGAGTATATACCTAAAGGGGTTGTGCCCATGTATGATGATCAAGTACCTACACACATGAAAACCAAATACCCAAAGTGAACAATATCTGAAGAGAATCGAAGATATGAGCATGTATTTGATAAGTGTGAATATGCGCATGCGTCCCTGACCAGGGTATGAAAAAAAAGGCACCCCGGGGGCTCAGGATGAAAAGAGGCCTAGGGATTGTTGTGATGTAGATGACGGGATGTTGATCCTGTGGCTGAAGATGGATTGAAAAATTGACACCATGGGCTCCCGGAATGGTGAGTGGAAGTTTGGCAAAAAAGGCCTCTACATAGTTGTAGGGCCCACATTGCCATCTCATTTGCACCTGCTGCAATAGTGACTGCAAGAGCAGTTTTCACAGGAGATTTGGATATTGGGGGAGGAAGAGGCATCCGATTGGCGATTAGTGAGCTTCAGGTTAGTGGTCTAATCATCCTGCATAGAAATAGGATTTCATTTTTTGGGTAGGGGCTGTACGAGGGGCCATACAGAGATATTTAGGGGATATGGGCCCCACATGCGCGGGCGATCCGGTGGTAGGCGCGCACATGTGCACGCCTGTCCACCAGATATATGTGCATGGGAGAGCGGCAAAGGGGATTTAAGGAACGCTCTAAGGGCGCGCCTGTGAGTTGAACAGGCATGCACAAGTGCACGTCTGTAGGTTGAACAGGTGCGCATCTGTGCGCGCCTGTATGGTGAACAGGTGCGCTTGGGAGCGTGCCTATGAAGAAAACAGGTGTGCACTGATGCACACCTGTGTAGTGAACATGTGCGCACATATGTGCACCTGTGTAGTGAACAGGCGCACATGTGTGCGTGCCTATGGGTAACAAAACGACGCCTAGGAGGCAAGGTTGAGGTGTATAAAAATGAGTCTTTTTTATGCTGTTGATGGTTTCTTGAACTGATATAGGATTCTATATTGTGGCTGCAGGTGGATGGTTGTGATGATGCCAGTGGGTTGGCGAGAGAGAGACTGGTCTCAGCTGTGAGACGCCGTGGCCATTGAGGGGCCAGGTGTGCGTGCGACTTTGGCAGTCTGTGGGCTGCTAAAGTTCTTTGAGTGCCCGTTGATACGGGAACAGGAGTATATCCTACAGTTCCTGATCCATATGTGGATTCTGGAGCTGCACTTTTTCCTCGTGCAAGGAGAACAGATCCCCTTCACTGTGGTGGAGGACATATATTTCTTGACTGGGCTTCCCTTTCCGGGAATGCCCCTACCGACGGAGCCGGTGCTGCCTAGGGATACGCAGCTCACGACTATTGGCTGGAGATATTGTTCGGCTCAGAACTTTATGTCTGGGACGGTTGTGAGCATTGCATCTATAGATTCCCTGGCACATCGCTGTGTAGCAGTGATGATTGTGCGAGTATATGGGTCACTGATGAGCTTCTTGTGCTAGAGAGAGTGTTGGTCGGCGAGCATTTCTCTTGGGGGATTATGCTGCATGCGAGGATGGTGGGGCAGTTGGACCACTGCTGGTCCACGGATACGAGGGAGTTTTCCTTCGGGTCCATCCTAGTGGCGTGGTTTCTAGAGAGGGTATCAATGTTGCACCCGAGGATTCTATTGGGTGCACCTCGGGCACGAGAGCCGTGGTTGAGGCGGTGGTCGACTGTGTTTCTTCCCCATGGTGGTGGTGAAGGTGGCCACTTCTTTTCTACAGAGGTGGCACAGGTATGGCGGTAGATGTTGCAGGTGATTTTACATTACCCCTTTGCCGAGGTGGGCTTCCGGGATGATCCAGACATGGTGCTACCTCCAGGGGACGTTTTTGATCATCGAGGTATGTTTGGTGTTTATGTGTATGTTTTTTCTATTTTGTGTTTGAGATAGCAGTCCATATATATATGATATAGATGTTGATACTATCTATTTTTTGTGTGCATGTGCAGATGTGGCACCTCGCGGGCGCGAGGTGGAGTTGCAGAGAGTGTCGGATCATCGGGAGCTGGACAGACTGTCGTGGGGAGAGAGACGCTGGCGTGAGGATGTCACAGTGCGACCAGCTGAGCCTGAGAGGGCAGCAAGGAGGCGCCATTTTGATGACCCTGGTGTTGGGCCATCACATGCTCCTCCGGCGGCTACCGGAGTGGACTTTGAGGACATCCGCCGTCATTCGGAGACGGTGTTATAGGACGTTCCTGAGGTCATGTGGTCTCGCATCCAGGATGAGAGTTTCCTAGAGCAGTGTGTGGGGGTTCTGCCGCCATGGTGAGCCATAGTACGATGAGTAGCAGTGGTTGCTACTATGACGAGTGGGAGATTGTCGCCGGGGTAGGAGGGGCCTGTAGGGGGTGGACCACCACCGCCAGAGGCAGGTGGTGGTGGGCCGCCACCGCCTGAGGGAGGGGCAAGTGGTGGCGCTTTAAAGGCATTGTCAGTGGTGCTTTATGTATTTGATGTATGGATATATTTTTTGTATATAGGTGGTGAGCCCATTTTGTACCGAGGTGCTGCATTGGCCTGCGAATACTTGTATTTTTTGTATGTAAACATTTAGATGGAACTGTGGACCTATATATATACATGAGTATACTTTTTGAGATCTATGTGGTGTTTACATGTTTTTGGTTAATGTTTTGATGATGTCTATTCTATGTATATGCTGTGATAGGATTGTGATATCTTTATGTATGTGTAGAGGTAGCTTGATGTGATATATGCCAATCTAACACAATATTAGCTAGGTTATCCGTTATTTGATTCAATTGTCTTGGAATATGTGTAAATGTAATGGAATCAAAATGTCGAGATAAAAGCCTAACCTGTAGGTATTTCCGAAAGAGGCAAGGATCACGGATGCAGTACACATTGTTGAGTTGGAGTACGACTAGTTGAGAGTCGAGAAAGATTCTAAGGTGACGAATATGATCATGCAGAGCATCGGCCAGGAGGCCAATGACGACGGTGTATTCGTATTGGTTGTTGGTTGCTGACCCCAAACATATGCCGCTCGAATGGAGCATTTCATGTGAAGGGGTGTAGAGAGCCCAAGCAGCCGAAGTGAGATTTTGCATCCAACGGCTGGCGCCGTCGACGTAACCGATGTGGTAGGCTGGTGGAGGAAGCATCTGTCAATATCACAAAGGATATTTTAGACGTGAGGGGAGGAGAAAAAGATTAAAAAACGCTAGAAAAATAAATAACCTAAAGTAGAATGACTACGTTTAAGCGTAAAATTTCTTTAAGTATAACCCGTTGACGGGTTCTTTGAGAGAGAGGCCTTCAGGGGAGGCTAGAATATATGCGCCTTTGGTGAGGCAATTTTTAATGATGTATGGGCCATGCCAGAGTGACTCGAATTTTCCATGGCCAAAGGTATCATGAGCTATATCGTAAGCCAAGACGAGGTCGCCTTCGCGGAATGAGCGAAGGTTAACATGGCGATCAAAGGTAGCCTTGGTTCATTTTTTAGCTGCCTCGTTGTTCTGTAAGGAAGATTGACAATCGTCATCCAGAGACTCCAAGTTCAGCAAGCGCTGCTCCATTGGAGCAGTGTCAGGTAATAGCTCAATTGCGGTGCGTAAGGTGGGAATTTCGCACTCAATGGGGAGAGTGGACTTAACCCCATGGACTAAATGAAATGGTGTGAAACCATTAGTTGTTTTCACAGCCGTTTGGTAAGCCCATAGTGTAGAAAATAACATATTATGCCAATTGGTTTTATGTTTATTAACCGTGCGCTGTAACATGGTCTTGAGGACTTTGTTAACTACCTCGACCTGTCTGTTAGACTGAGGGTAATATTGTGAGGCAAACTCGTGAGAGAAGCCTAACCAAGATGAGAAGTCGACGAAGATCTCATTCTCGAAGTGTTTCCCATGGTCAAAAACGAGTTGGAGGGGTACTCCAAAGCGGGATATGACGTGGTTAAAGAAAAACCGCGTTGCAGTGTCAGTGGTGTTGTTTAAAGTGGGTATAGCTTCTGCCTATTTGGTGAAGTAGTCCACGGCGACAACAATGTATTTGTGATCATTGCTGGAGGAGGGATTACAAGTCATAAAGTCGATGCCCCATTTACAAAAAGGGTCGGCAGTAATGACAGGGTGAAGAAGAGCGGGGGGAGCTCGAGCTTTGTTGGTGTAAAGCTGACATTGCGCACATCATTTCACAGCATGAATGCAATCATGAAACAAGGTAGGCCAAAAGTACCCGGCTCGGATAATATTTTGGGCAGTGGATATACCCGAAAGATGGCCCCCACAGGCGCCGCTGTGGCAGTCATTTAATACTCTATCGGCCTCGTCAATAGTCAGGCATTGATGAAGAATGGTGTCAACGCCCCGCCGGTATAGGACATCTCTGATGAGGAGGTAGCGGGGGGCTTGATGGCGAATACGTCGATGATCATCTTGTGAAAGGTGGTTACTGAAATTTTGAGTTTGGAGGTAGACGAGGAGTTCGCCGTACCAAGGATCATTCAAAGTTATGTAAAAGAGATGTTTGTGGGGAAAGTCGGTGTTGACGGGGGCACTGGTGGAGTCAGAGGGGAGGGTCGTGACAAGTTCGACGAGAATGAGGGCCTTCTTACTCTTAGGTGTTGATAAATCGAGGTCGTATTCCTGAAGGATAATGATCCATCAAGCAAATTTGTCGTTAACTTGCCGACGGCTGAGCAAGTACTGCATAGGGTTGGAATCTGTGATGACCTTTGTGGTGCGAAGCAGAAAGTAATGGCGCAGTTTCTTGACTGCGAGGACAACTGCAAGAGCAAGTTTCTCTTCGTGTTTATATTTAAAGGGTGACCCTGAGAGGTTTTTACTGACATAATAAATGACATGTTCATGATTGTCATCTCTGAGATGGACGAGGACGCCAGCTACTGATAGAGATGATGCTGATACGTAGAGGATATAGTCGCGATTATAGTCAGGTGCACTAATTAAAGGTGCATTTGAAAGCATTGTTTTAAGATTGTCAAATGACTGTTGAGCATGGTCGTCCCAGTGAAATGGGATGTCGTGACGTAGTAAGTGAAGGAAACCATGTGTGTGTATGGCATAATCTGGGACAAAGCATCTAAGAAAGTTAGCTTTGCTCTGTAGACTCTGAAGTTGTTGTAAATTCTGGGGAGGTGGAATTTCGGTGATAGCTTGGACTTTGAGGGGGTCCACGGTAATACTGCTTTGGGAAATGATAAAACCGAGGAGGTGCCTTACGGTGACACAAAACACACACTTGAGAGGAATTAAGCGGATGTTGTACTGACGACACCGTTGAAAGATGATTCGTAAATCATCGAGATGCTGGGTGCGTTTCTTGGATCGAGCTGTGAGGTCGTCCAAGTAGGTGAGGATGATGTGGGCCAGATCATGAAAGATGTATGTCATAGCCCACTGGAAAGTTGCGCTAGCATTCTTTAAGATGAAAGGCATGACACGATATGAAAAAGTACCCCACGGGGTAGTGAATGTGGTTTTATATTGATCGACGGGGTGAATTTGAATTTGATTATAACCAGAGAATCTGTCCATAAAGGAGAGAGCCTCGTGGCCTACGCAGTCGTCAATAATTTGATCGATAAAAGGCGTTGGAAAGTTGTCTTTGGGACATGCATGATTGAGATCTCTAAAGTATGTGCAAATACAGAAAGTGCCCTGTTTTTTGTTAACGGGTACTGGGTTGGAAACCCATGAGGTATAGGCGATGGGGTAAATGAACCCGGCAGTGCGTAACTTGTCAATTTCGTCTTTGATAGCCGTGGCTTTGGATGGATGTAGTGGTCGCTGTTTTTGGTGAACTGGTGCAATGTCAGGCCAGGTGTCGATGCGATGTTCAACAATGGAGGGATCGAGGCTAGGCATTTCCGTGTATGACAAGGTGAAAATATCCCTATATTCCTGGAAGAGGGATTTATATGCGGCGATTTCTTGAGGAGTGCAAGCAGCTCCAATGGTGATTTCTTCGACGATGTCATTTTTAATGGAAATGACAATTTTAATGGTGGGGGAAATGTTGGCCATATTGCCTTCTTCAAAAGTATCAGGGGCAGGAATGGGATTTTTGAACCAGTCGATAGGCCCTGATGGGATAAAATCCTTGGTTTCAATCGCGTAAATGGGGTTTTGGTTAGGAGGCATGGAGGCTTCCTATGGAGAGAAGAGTGCGCGATGGTGTAGCACATCCCAGGGAGAGTCCGGGTGGTTTAACTCTTTGACTATTTCTTTGTCGCATTGGAAGTGACGGGAATACAAGGGGTCGTGAGGAGTGATCTTGGTGACAGTGGTCGTGTGGTTTCCCCCTGGTGAAGAAGTAGGGGGAGCATTGTTAGGAGATGGTGAGGGTTCACTCAACATAAACCATATATTGAAGTATTGAGGGGTACCTGTGGTGGTTGGGTGGAGAGTGTCCATAGGGGAATGAGAAGGAGAGTTGGGTGGGTTAGGTGGTGAATCCTTAGATACGTCATCTAAGAACCATGGAGGCATTGGGAGTGCCTCAGGTTCGGGAGAAATTACATGAAGATCTTCTAGTGAAGAGGTAATGTCAATTATTGCCTCTACGGGTCAGTGAAGTAGGGTCAATTGACGTTGCCTGTATTCAAGGATCATAGGACACTGGTATGTAAAATGAGCTAATGATTCACAGAGAGAGAAAGGGTGTCTCATGCGTTCATTGACTGAATTGGTGACATAGTGGATGTCAGTGATATTTGTTGAGGAGGACGTAGCAAGACTAGGGTTGTTCTGGAAGTTGTGGCGTACTACGACTAATGTCTGTCGAAAGCGTGGAAGTGCTAGAAAATGGTGGGTATAATGGCCATATTCAAAACATATTGCACAGGCGTATTTGGTCCTCAACACTTTACTAATGGAAAGAGGGGTGGTAGTTGTGGGACTAGCAGTAGTGGCGAGTGTTGGGGGAGTTTGATTGAGTGGGATCAAATTCTATAATTCTGGTAGCAATGGATAGTTGTTGGTTTGCTGGCCCTCTTTCTCACATAGTGCGCAAGGTGGTGGGATGCATGGAGGAAGTGGAGCAGTGGGCTCCTTCTTCTTTCTCCTACCCCTAGCTGTGGCAAAAGGGTTAGTGAGTGGGGGTGTGGTTGGAGTAAGAATGGGAATCATCATGGAGATTCCTTCTTTCTTGGGGGGAAGGGATGGTTGAGGGACCATCTCTGGTGGGGGTAAATACCAAACTGAGATTACTAACACAATATTAGGTAGTGTGAGCGTTGCGGCTACCTGGAAAGCTTCGATACCTAGTGGAGGGTAAAAGAAGGGAATTTGAGTGAGGGGTTGGGGAACTGTCTCCCAAACTGGTCTATGTCCTTGGGGAGAGGTGGAATCATGGACTAGTGGGGTCGACGAGTGTCCAGGAGGTTCTTGGGGAAGGGGTTCTGCAACGAGTGGGACATCGGGTATGATAGAAGCCTCTATAGGAGGAAGGGTATCCTCTATGTGAGTTCCGCTAGATGATATGACACACACTTGATTGAAACGGTGTAGGAGTGGTGGTGCTCCATGATATGTTCCTAATAAGGATGGATCTTTAAAAATCCCCGGACCCATATCGACGAGTGGATATGTTTCATGGCTTGTGTGGATGAGAGGAATAATGTTATCGATGTTGGCAGATAGATTAGGCTCATAATGTGAGACTTGATCAATGGTAATGATCTTCCCATTATGAGGGAGCATCATTGTCCGAATGATGGAATATGCCACTGCCTTCATAGCGTACATGTAGCTATGACCGAATAGGATATTATAATCGAGTGGGGCATCGATAACTTCGATATCGATGAGAATAGTCTTGCCCCTGAGTTCAACAAGGACATTTTGAAAGAGCCCTTCAGGAGAGGATGGCCATCCGTCATAAGCTCGTAATGCGATGGCAGAGGGTATGAGTTCTAGGGAACCAAGTTTCTACCATACTGTTTTGGACATAATGCATATAGATGCACCTTCATCGATGATACACCGATGAACTGTGATGTTCCGTATTTTCACTGGTATTTGAAAAACAATCAAGGTGGGAAGACGAGGTTCTCTGCTGTCAAGATCAAAGGTAATGAGTCAGGTATCTACGGGGTCGACTGCCCCCAAGGAGGAAAGTAGTGATTTTCACTGAGTAGGACAAGTCTGGAGGACCTCCAATACTGACATGGCAGCTGGGGATTGCACTAAGTCGTCTACCAAACTATAGTTATGAGCTTCCCTACCCTGTGGGTTGTGGACATTCCTGCGCAATGGGATGCGAGGGATGTGAAGCGGTGGTTCGGTGGAAGGGCGAGGGATCACCAACGGGGGTCCCTTCTGTGTAGGGTTTGTCTCTGGAGGGATGGGAGGAGACTCAGCAGGTGCATGATACTGACGACTATGCATTTGCAGAAGGATTTCTTCCTCACTTGTGAGGAGAATTGTGTGATCTGCTGGATTGTTGGGGTTGAGATATTGCCCCACCTGAGGTGGGGGATGTTGTGTATCCTGCTAGGTGTTTATCACACCTCGATGTGGAATAGGATTTTGCAGCATGACGGGAGGGGGTTGTTGCACATATTGTTGTGGTGCCTGTTGAGGGGCAGGCGGTGCAAGAGAATGGGGAAGACTCCCAGAGTCTTTCAACCATTTGAAATCAGGGATTTGGGGGCAATGATGAGTGTAATGGACGAACTCACCACAAAGGGCACAAGGGAAGATGGTTTTAACATTATTTCCCCCTTGGAATTTATTAATTTTTCTCCCTTGGGGGTTTTGGTTCCCTTGGTTTTGGTTGCCCCCAGTGGGCTGGTGCTGTGGGGGTTGATTCTTGCCTTGGCCTGGGTTGTTGTTATTCCTATTCCATCCTTTCTTTTTTGCATTGTTCGATGGATGGGTTGGATTGGATATATTTAACTGTTCAAAACTTTGGTATTGTTGAACAGCAGAGGGTTGAACAAAATTCACCCCCGCATGAGGATGTGGGGGAGCCATGGGTTGTGGAGGACCAGGAAATGGGAAGTATGGATTCTGTGGTGGTACCGATCCATAAGGTACAAAGGAAGGCGTAGTGCTTTTTCTAGTACTATAATTTGATGTTGAGGGAGTACCACTGTTAGTGGGAATAGGTGGATGTATGGGAGGTGCCGACAGTGGTCCACTGATGGGTGGAGGTATAGCAACATGGTATGGCTGTTGATAAGGGGGTGGGGGGAAATAAGAAGTGCCCCTGTATGCCGGCGAGTATTGAGGTGTTCCATACATTGGTGGCGGTTGGGGTTGTGGACCGTGGTGCATGGTGGCACCAATCAGTCCGTCTGTTGATTGAGACATCCCAGGTTTGTCTTGGCCAAATGGCACAGGTTTTGGAAGATCAAGAAGTATTGTGTACAAGTACCCTGACTGTGCATAGATGAGGTCATACTGTTGGGCCTTGCTGATGGCTTCCTCTTCAGACTAAGGAAAGGTGGAAGCTACATCCTTACCGAGGAGAGAGACAAGTGATCTAAGAAACCAGTTGAGACATTGTTGCTTGGTGGTTTCTGGTTTGCACAAACTACGTCGCCTACGCCACTCGTGAATGTGGTCAGCGATGTGTGTGGCTCAGGTTTGTTTGAAATTAGAAACTAGTTCTAGACCATTGTCGTGTCGGATGGGTAATTGGAAGAAGGTTAAGAATGCTTTGGCCAATGACTCAAAAGTTGCGTGGGACCCTGATTTTTCTTCGACATACCATTTAGTTGATGGGCTAGTGAGTGTGCATTGAAATAATTGTAGTCTGATGGAATTGTCCATAATGTTGTTGGAGGAGCACCATAGGTGAAAGGTCATGACATGGTTGGCAGGGTCATCGTCTGCCTTTCCTTCAAACTTTGGTATGTCTGAAGGTAGTTTGGTTGGCATTGCAGGCCATGTGGGATCATGCAATATAGGATCATTGGTGAGTTTGGTGAGATCCGGTATGTTGAGAGAGGCCAAATATTGCATCTGCAGTGGGGGGGGAGGATTATCTACAGCCATGGTGTGTTGTGAACCCGACCCTTGAGGTGGGCTAGGTGGGTTGGCACTGCCACATTGAGAGGAAGTAGGTCCCCTACTTCCGTGTACAGGAGAGCGAGTGAACAGATGACCTTGGGAAGAGGACCCAAGTAATGTAGAACCAAGCAAAGCTGATCCTAAAATAGTGGCACTCACAGGAGTGTGTGAAGGAGGTGTCGATGAGTGGGCATGACCAGATACTCCCCCTAAGATAGGAGGGAAGTTTAGCAAGTGTCGTGAATGACGGGGGTTCTGTGGTTCCCCTATGATGTCAGACTAGTTGTGTGAATGTGTGCAAAGAGTGGTGAGAGTAATATAGAAACAAGAGCCTTTGTGTTTAATGTTTACACAATATATATATATCCAAATCAAACTATAATCAGATGTGCATCATACATAAAATGAAAAAGAAGCATATATGTGGGAAGTAGGTTTTGTCCACGTGGGGAATCAAAAGAAAAAAAATGCACATGTCCTAGAAGATGTAACGTCCTTCCTCTCAAATAGCACTGGACCTTCCAATAGTACTCAACAGTGGCGTCTGAAGTCACTAGAAGAGAAACTAGTGAAGGATGAACTAATTGGTTATAATGAGGGGTAAAGGGGGCATATCTCGAAAGATCTAGCAATATTTCAATCAAGGTGCAATTGCAATTTCATATCCAAAATATGTCCTAAAATTGGTCACTAGGTACCTTGGTAGATGTCCTAAAATTGGTCACTAGGTACCTTAGTCAAAGTGAGGCATTTAGATTTTTGGCCTAAGAAATTGGTCACAGGCTGGATCCCGTCCAAGAGGTGGGTGCCTCAAGGGGGGATGCATAGAACAACCAGACCTCGGCCTTCAACCCTTCACGGGTATCTCCCTACCTTATAGTATTGGAACACTTGACTTGGAGGATTTTCAGTTCACTATTTGACAACTTCTATGTTTTGACAATGTGAGAACCATATAACGAGGATTTATTCGGATACCTATCCCCAAAATCCTACCTAGACCAAAAAATTTTTTTTGGCACCTCCTATGGAGGAAAACTTAGTGATTTTTTAGAAAGATTTTAGATGTAGTTGTTTTGGGAGGTTGGGGGTGCAAACTGACCTCGTTGATTAAAAATGGGAGTGGATAGTGTCATCAAGAAAATGGTGGGGTGTTTTCGGAATCCCTTTGGAGGAAACTTACTTTGACCTCCACGTTTCAAGAAGAAGCTATGTGAGTGATAAGTGACTTTTGTGTATGAGTGAAAGTGTGCCAATTTTTAGTGAATTAGATGTCACCTTGCTGCATGTGGACTTCGCTTGGTCCTTACAAGTGTTTGATTACCTATTAACTAAGTGCCTTTGGTACAACCTTGCGTAATTCAAAAGTCCCTAGGAAGCTAGCATGTGGACATGTGGGTCCATTACTATCCCTTTAACTCCCTATTGTGATGTAATCTAAGAAAAGCTTTGAAACTATCCTAGATTGAACATGTGGGCATGTATGGGGCCGTTACAAAACCTTTAAACTTCCCTAGTGTTTTAATATAAGAAAGCACAAATTCAAACACTATCCTATCTTTGTAGCATGTGGGCATGTATCGGCCCATTACAATATTAAGATGTGTTTGAAAAAGAAAACTAAGAGGAGTCCCAAGAAGGGCTATTGTCCTCTCCTAAAGATTTTAATGTTTGTTTAAGGGAGATGAACTCGTTTCACAATCTTTTTTTGATTCTCAAGGCCGCTTGGAGGCACGAGAGAAGAGCATACTAAGTGATTGTTACTCAACTTCTAGTCCCAATGCAAGTTAAATGTGATTAAAAATGATTTCCAACTTATCTTGTGAGTCAAAACAAGCCATCCATGTGGCAAAAAGAAAAGAAGGAAAATTGATTTTATCCTCCTAAGTGCCTATGTGTTTGTTGACTAACCCCTTTATATGATGAGGGGACTAAGTGTGGTGCTACTTTAAAACATGCTTGACATCATTTTTAAGAAGGCAGGTGGCCTTCCCCACATCCCAACAACTTTACAATGTTAAATTTTGCACAGGTGCGCGAGTCTCAGTGGACAAAGAGGCACACAGAGCGCATACGTGCGAACATAGATAAATCAATAGGCACACGTGCGCAGAGCAGAACTATGAATCAGGCGCATGGGTGCACGATGTGCGTCTGTGGGCCTAGAAACCCACGCATATGTGACACATGGTCGAGAATGGAAAATCTGAATGGATTTCTCTCAATTCAACTTGGAATTGGCTGGTTGGCAGGTCGGCTTAGGCTGGTTAGTGCACCTACAAGTTAAACAAACTAAACGAAGAGCAAGAAAAACCCAAATGAGGTAGGAAATTGATACCTTTCCCCAGTGGAGTCGCCAATTTGTTGCGCCTCTTTCGTCACCTTGGTGAGAAAAACAGAGGTGCCTGGAAGCTCAGTTGGGTCTGCTGAGTAGGACAGCTATAGAGAAAAGAGTTAGAGAAAGAAAGTAAAAACTACAATTAAGAATTAAACTAAGAGATGCAATAAAAACTAAATTCATGAGCATAGGGACATAGAAACAAAAAGAACCATAAAACCCATGTCACCAATGTTTGAGGTTGATCTATTAGTGAAAACAAAGCACCAAGAAGAAAGGGGACTATGAGTCCCTTCTTCCTCCAAGGGAAGGCTCTTGGACCCTCACTAGCTATCTCTTCTTACAACAAAGAAAAATGGAAAATGGTGATGAAAGAACTCTTTACAAATCCACTCAATGGTGAGGTTGATTTTCCAATGTAATGGTGCCAATATGCTCTTGTCAAGGATGGAGTCCTCAAAACAATAGAGGCAACATAACATTACTTTGAATTCCTTGAGAAAATGAGGTGCATCCATGTCTTTTTATAGCATTCATTTGGGTTATTGTTTAACTTCTTTGTAGTGTGAAAAGAGGCCAATTAGGGCATTATTAGGTCTTTGACCAGCCCACCAGTTGGATCCAGTCCATATTTGAGGGTCAAATCAGCTTGGGAGTTGAACCATAAGTGGTTGGGAGGCCGACCACTTCCATAAATGCATCCTTTAGTAGGTGCACGGCTTTTTGCGCTAACAGTCGCGCATCGTGCGCCTGTGCGCGATTTCTACGTTCCTGTTCCGCGCATGCGCGCGTGCACCCAATGTCTGCAAAGAGCTCTTCAATTTTTCACTACTTTGTATAGTTTTTGACCTTTTTTAATGTTGTGGTATTAACTCAGGTCGATGGATGACTTCATCACTGTTTGACGATGCTGAGTTCTTGTAACCATGTGCGGACGAAATTTCAGTGATGACACATAGATCGGAGCAAGGTAAATGGATCGTTGATATTTGAGTTAAATTGGATTGGACTCTCTGGCTATGTTGTAAGGTTCTTCTCAACAAAGCCTTGTAAAACAAAAAAAAAATCATTTTAAAGAAATGTTATCCTAACATTTCCATGACTTCATAACCAGTAGATAACCAATAACCAGGATATAAGCATGCAGCTTAAATAAAATTTATGAACAGATCCTAATAAGATTACGAATAACCACATAACACTACATATTCCTTATAATATATAAAACAAAAACTTAAAACAAAATACATCTTCCAGATGCTAATTCCCGCTGATCTGCTTTGTCTAGTCTGCTGCTTTGTCCAAACCCTGCCCAAACCGATTAACCACCCAGCTAGCTAGGAGTAGCCTGTTTGGCTCCCTAGCTCTAGCATACTGAAAGGAATCCTGGCCCCCGTGCCCAAAACCCCCAACAACCCGGTGCCCCTTGTAATGGTTCACCAAAACTCTCAATATCAAACTCCCCACACCAGAAAAATATGCCAAACAAAAATCCAGTCCCTCCTCCAAAATGCTTCCTCCCTCCCAAATCATAATACCCCTCCCATAGAGCTCTTCCCCGTCATATCTCCCCCTTCACCGACTCTCTTCCCCTCCTTTATTATCTTATTCCCTCCTTTATTACCTTATCCCCTCCTTTATTATCTTATCCTTAACGTGTCATATGTAAAGTTTCATAAGGATTAAATTAAAGTTATTAAGCCCCTTAATGTATTACCCAAATCATTGATTGTGTTATGTAATCAATTAATTAATCAATTAATCAATCAAAAGTTATAAACAGTTAATTAATAATTAAATAATTGATTAATATTATTAATACTAATCATTGTTTAACTAAAACCATATTAGGACAATTAATTATCTAATTAATTTTACTTAATAATCCCTATGCATCTATTTAACCAGGGTTGTTACATACACCCACCCTTTAGGAAACTTCATCCCGAGGTTAAGGTATCTCATGATACAAAGGAAAAGAAACATGGTTCACACATTCATGACAATTAACTGACATTATTAGTAAGTAAGCCAAGAAAACTCATACATACTAGTGTACATGTACAAGAAATGCATGTGTAGCTAGTACATACAAGTCTCGTGCATGTACTAATAATCAATAACTATCACCCTTATAGTATTTTATGTATGCATCTAATCCAATCAACAATACTATTCTTTTATAAAAGACAATAAACCAATCAAATGTTTGCGAAATTCTTTAATTACAGTTATCTAGTTCAACAATTTTATTTACACAATTGTGGTTTAGTTACGTAATTATGAATATTCATATATACACATTTCTTTTTAGAAGGGAAAAACAATAAATTCCACCATAAAACAAATCTCCATACTTTCTCAACTATTTCTACTCATCCTTCCTCCGTAACTTACTTCCATCTCCATTCCTATCCTTCCTCTGCTGGACTATCTTGGAGTGTCAACTATATTGACCTAACTCCAAACAGAACTCGTAATCGGAAGTGTCACTATCTTGACCAAGCTTCCCCAGTAGGCAACTGACAGTCATCATCACACGTCTAGGGGAGCATGAGCTAACATCATCCTCCCATGACTTCAGGTTTCGGAGGATACACGGTGGGAAATGCCTCCACCCCTCCTAATCATAACTATGGTCCACACCCTACAATGGAATATACAATGGCACCGTGTTGCTGGGAGTTTTGTCATCGTTTATTCGGTTTTGGGGAGTGTCATCACCTGAAATCCTGCACTGGTCCACATATCATAGCAATGCATCCAAACCAATATTATTTCACATACAAATATTCATACCATAATGTTTCTCGGCTAGTGGTCATGACATCCACTTTCATCATCATTATCCCTTGGATATTTCATAGCTCATAACCTATAGATTAGTCTGTAACACAAACTCATACATTTCTATGCATTATCATCATGTAATTGCATACAATCATAATTTCAATTCGGTATCCATGTACCAACAACTTAACATCAAAGTTTTCAAAGAAATAGATCTCATAATATCCCATAATTCAATTTTGACACCCACTCATAAAATTATCATTTACCAAATAGATTGCCTCATATCCCATCATCATTCTAATAGAATCTAAACTTTCATAAGATTTACATTCACACAGTAGATCACATCATATCCATCATCATCAATAACATTTAAACATTCATAAAATTTACATTCACATAGTAGATTGCATCATATCCATCATCATCAATAACATTTAAACATTCATAAAATTTACATGTCTTAAAAGTTTAAGTGTATCATTTAATAGTTTCACTGTAAATAGAAAATATAAGTGTAGGCCTCAGGTAATCCTGGTTGTCTAAGTCAAAAGGTGGTGTTACATACACCCAACCTTCGAGAAACATATTCTCGAGGTGGTAAAAAAAGTGAGGTATAGTCTCGTCGTAATGTCTCAGCGTCTTCCCAAGTAGCAGATCCTGGACTATACTTGTCCCATTGGACCTTAACTTGGTCTACTAGACGATTCTTGAACTATCAGACTCTACGGTCCAATATGTGTAACAGTTCTACCATGAGGGTTCCCATGTCCGATACTTGCAATTCCTTCCAATTTAGTTTATGTGATTCATCAGCAACATAATGACGTAAAACAGATACATGAAAAACGTTATGAATTTTATGCAAGTGGGGTGGCAGTATGAGACGATAGGCAACGGGTCCAATTTTCTCTTGGATTATAAACGGTCCTATAAATCGAGGTGACAACTTTGTTCCCTTCCTGAACCGTATGGTACTCCTATTAGCCCTGATACGAATGAAAACCTGGTCTCCCACTTCATAACTTCGGTCGGTCCTGTGTGCATCTGTATAACTTTTCTACCTATCCTGTGCTTCCTTTAGTCTCTGCCTAATCTGAATCACCTGTTCCTTGATCTCTTGAATCGATTCTAGCCCAAATGTTACTCAGTATTCTAGTCTATCCCAACTCAACAACATTCTGCATGGCCTTCCATACAGAGCTTCGTAGGGTGGCATTCCAATGGAACTATGAAAATTGTTATTGTAGGTGAACTCTACCAAAGGTAGGTACTTCTCTCGCTAGGTTTTATTATCCATGACATACATCCTAAGCATGTCTTCCATGACTTGATTTACTCTCTCAGTTTTCCCATCTGTTTTAGGATGATAATATGTGATTAAGTTCAACTGAGTCCCCAACGTTGACTGCAAACTTGTCTAAAACCTAGAAGTGAATCTGGAGTCCCTATCTAAAATGATCTTCTTAGGTATCCCGTGCAAATGGATAACCTTGCTTACAAACACATGTGCCACATCAGTGACATCGTAAGTGTCTCTAACCGAAACAAAATGAGCACTCTTGGTTAACTTATCAACTATCACAAGAATGGCGTTGTGTCTATGAGATGTGAGCAATAACCCCACAACAAAATCCATAGAGATGACTTCCCACTTGGACGTAAGAACATCATGTGGTTTTAGGAGGCCTGTCGGGTGATGGTGGTCGTCTTTCACTTGTTGACACTCTAGGCACTTGGCGACAAAATGGACTATATCGCACTTCATGCCTACCCATAAGAAGAGCTTCCTCATGTCTGCGTACATCTTCTTCAAACCTGGATGCACATAATAAAGTGCTCTATGGGATTCCTTCAGTATGATGCTTTGAATATCCCCATTTTCAGGGATGTACATCCTTCCTCGATATCTTAACAGTCTGTCTGCTTCCAGACTATATCCTTCATACTTTGGATCTAAATACCTCCCACTCTGGAGGGTTGAAGTAACCTCTAAATACCAACTATATCCTTGGAGTTGTGTCAACACATGTTCCCTCAGATTGACCTTTAAGGGTACCAAGGAGAAGACACGTGGTCTCCTACTCAAGGCATCTGCGACCACATTTTCCTTTCCCTTGATGTATGAAATACCAAAATTGTACTCACTCATAAACTCACTCCATTTCCTTTTCTTGGCATTCATATCCCTTTGAGTGAAGAGATCTTTTAAAATTTGATGGTTTTTTTTGAGCTCAAAGTTTCGCTCCACAAGATAGTGCCTCCAAAGTTTCAGAGCTAGCATTACAACTGCCAACTCTAAATCATGAGTAGTGTAAATCTCTTCGTCTTTCTTCAACTTCCTTGACACATAAGCTATCACTCCTCCATACTGCATTAGCACGGCCCCCAACCCTTGCTTCAAGGCATCCGTGCAGACGGTGAAGTCATTTTCCATATATGGCACTCGTAGAATTGGTGCACTAGTTAGTAACCTCTTAAGCTCAATGAATGCACTATCACATTCTTGAGTCCATTCATACCTGACCCCCTTGTGCTGCATAGTGGTGATGGGTTTTGCTATTTTGAAGAATCCCTCCAAAAATATTTTATACTAACCTGCTAGCCCCATGAAGCTTCTCACCTCATGGGCATTTTTTGGCACTAGCCGCTCCATAATGGCCTTTACCTTTTCTGGGTCCACAGAGATTCCTTCGCTGAAAATGATATGACCTGAATAATGAATTTCTTATTGGAAGAAGGAACACTTTGACAACTTCCCATACAATTTGTTCTCCCTAAGGCAGGACAAAACTACTCGTAAGTGTTCCTCATGTTCTCTTTCATTCTTGGAATAGATGAGGATGTCATCTAGAAAGACTTGTACAAAACGGTCTAAGTACTTCTGGAATACATCGTTCATGAGGCTCATGAATACTGTTGGTGCATTGGTCAATCCAAAAGGTACTACGACAAACTCGTAATGTCCAAACCAAGTTCGAAAGGCAGTTTTTGGGATATTGCCTTCCTTAATCCTTAACTGATGATATCCTGATCATAAATCGATCTTTGAGAATACTGTTGTGCCTTTCATCTGATCGAAGAGGTCATCTATTCATGGAATTGGGTACCTATTTTTCACTGTAGAATGATTCAAGTCCCTATAATCTATACACAGTTGTAAGGATCCATCCTTCTTCTTTAAAAAAATTACTGGTACACCCCAAGGTGAGACACTGGGCCTTATTAGCCCTAAGTCCAGTAACTCTTTCAACTGCATTTTCAATTCACAAATTTCTAGCATTTTCATCCGATACAGAGTCTTGTAAATTGGTTCTACACCAGGTTTTATCTCAATAGTAAAATCAAGCTCCCTCTCAGGGGGTAACCCTGGTAACTCGTTCGGAAAAACATCCTTAAATTCTGACAACACCGGGTATTGATCTAATGAGGGCCACTTCCTTTCATTCACTGCTTCCACTACATACAGTCGACACCCTCGCCTCAAGCATCGCTTAACCTTCATGGTTGAGATAAAGTGTAATGACACCCTTCTCTATACACCTTGGATCTCAACTAGTCTTCCTTCATCGTCGACACAAAGCACCCTTTTTGTGAAACAATCTACCAAAGCTCGATGAGCTTCTAACCAATCCATTCCAATCATTAGGTCATACGCCCTGAGAGCAATAACGTATACCTTCAACCTGGTATTAAATACTCCCAGGTCTACTATACAATTATCAACACTCGGTCCTACCGCTTCTTTTTCCCCCAAATCCATTTCGACTTGTTTAAATTCATCATGCTCATAGGCTACCAACCCACTCTTTTCTAATGCATATGGTGAAATTAAACTATCTATCGTACCATAATCAAATAAAATCTTAACATTGATATGATTTAGTGTACCTGATGGCTCCACCACCATGGATTGATGTTCAGTCTGGTGATTATTAACCGTTGTGTAAATCTGGTGGCTACTACTTTATCTTCCCATCAGGGCCTTTCCTTCTCTATGCATGAGCCCTGATTCTAACTCTGGGCAGTCATGTTGGTAATGGGGTCCTCCACATCCCCAATAGGTAACAAGAGATTGAACCTACGCACTATTATGTGACTGTCTCTAAAATGAGTTCCTTCCCCTGGAACCCCTGCCCCTACTAGTTGTTCCCTGAGATGGTTGTGGACATGTCTCCATCATTGGCGATGAACGAGATGCTGCACTCACTTCCATTGAAATCCCTGCGGCTATTGTCCTTGGTGAGACTCTGTTACCATATGGAGGTGGCCTTGAGCCCCCTCCCCTAGGAAATGTCATAGGGGCCTTCCCCATGAATCCAGGGCAATGCAGAAAGGTCAGTCTCATACCTCCGGTTAAGTTCATGTGTTCCTCCGCATAATGCACATTTTCCATAGCTTCTGCTACTGAAGATCGTTTCCACATCTGTACCATAACCCTTATCTTAGGGTTTAGCCCATAGACGAAGCATTCTACCTGTAGTTGGTCATTATCCATATATGAAACATATTTGACCAATTCAATAAACCTAATCTCATATTCCTCTATGGTCTTGTTTCCCTGTACTAGAGCATGAAACGCTCCTACCTATTGTTCCTCATAGTAAGTTAGCAGATACTTCCTTCATAACCTCTCCTCAAAAATTTCCCAAGATACAGTGTCCGGGGTAAGAAGCAGTTGCCTTTCTAGCTTTCCCCACCAGTTCAAGGCATTGTCTCTTAACTGAAAAATTACTATCTTCACCTTTGAGGTGGATGCATAGTCCCTTAAGGAAAAACACCTTTTCATGCCTTCCAACCATGCTTCTGTGCGTTCATTGGCACGACCTCCGGAAAACTCCGAAAGTTTGATCTTTTGTAGTTCTCTGCTGATGTCTTTGGGTGGAGGTCCTCCCCATGAATCCCTTGACACTTTTGGATTACCCATTACATATGGTGGGGGTTCTACTTTGGTCCCTGCTGGTTGTCACCCCTTTAAAGTCTCATTTATGGCCTCCAATGAGCGCAGTATGAGAGCTAGTTCGGGCGATGGTGGTGGTGGCGCTGGCGGTGTTGGCGGTACTTGAAACGATGCTCATATGCCTTGATTCCCTTGAGTCCTAACCATCCTGTATGATTTAACATACATCAACCAAAGTGGTCAGGATGAGTTCAAGGACGTTTCAAATTTATGCAACTTAAACTAGAAAACAGGGTTAGGCGTAAGTTTCTTTTTACTTGTCTGTAAATAGACATTACTGTCTTTAGGGGATTGGCTAGGTTAGGGATAAAGAATCTAAGCTTGATTTCTTCACCTAAGAAAACTATTGAATCCCTTGCCTGGTAGTTATGCTAGCCTTGCATCATACTCGCCAATTCCTCTAGCTTACTTTCCTAGCGTGCATGAAATCCCCTCCCGCTTATCTCGTTCTAAGTACTTATACTATGTGTTTACAACTAAATACGGTGACTTCCAACCTAATGTCGATGAAATGAGTCTAAGGTTATCCTTCGATGATTGACTCATGAGCTTTCCTTGGCGCGTTGTACAGATGCATTGAATTGTGTGTCTCGGTGGCTGCAGGTGCGAGTCTTGAGGATTGTAGAGTGGCTTTCGACATTGGAACTTAGCGCTTGTGTGCTATGGTTATGTGTTGTTTCCTGACTTGTGGTCATATGATGTAGTGAGCCTGAGGCTATGAATTGAATCTTGGTGCTTGGCTTGACTGGTGGAATGGAATGGAGGGACTTGGTGCTTCGTTCGGTGGTTGAGGGAACGAAACTCAGTGTTTGGTTAACATGGATAATTGGAGATTATACTTCGGGATAGTAATCCATTACCATTAATATATTTAAGTATATGAATTTATTTGTAAAGACTCATGTATGGCGCGTTGGTGTTTGGTTGTTTCTTAAGGCTTAGGTGGTGGGTGGTCGTGGGTTCAAAACCCATAGACTCGAAAACATTTTAATTTTTTTTTATAACTTTATTTATTAATATATATATATATATATATATATATATATATATATTTATCATTATAAAAAAATAATAAATAAATAAATTTAAACAAATAATTTAAAAACAATAATTTCTTTTCAAAATAAAAAAGGCAGGGCACATATGAAGCCCATGTGCCGCCCTGGTTTCCTTCAGGTATTCATAACTAAACCCTAAACTATTCCTTAACCCTAACACTCCCTCACTGCCGCCACACCCCTCTGCTGCCTCTCCACTATGCTCTCTCCCTCTACTCTTGGTGTTGGTGATGGTCTGGTCGTGGCTTTGTGTTATGTGTTGGTGTAGGTGCGAGAAGGGGCTGAGAGTTCGAGTCAAGGGTTTAACAGTATGACAGATGTGGCTTATCTCAATTGATTTCGGGTTCCATTTGTAAAGATAGTTGGATGGGAATTCTGACACTATATGGTTGGAAGCTATTGTTGAGTTCCTGGATCATTGACACCAGTTTGGGAGTGAATTTGGTAGCGTAAATAAAGGTGCAGGAATGGTGCATACGTCAAGGTATGTCATCACCTCTTGTAGAAATATTGGTGGTGGACTTGTTGATGCCTGAGATGCCTTCAGAAGTCCTGCGTTTTCCATCAATGCAAATCCCCTCAGCAATGGCAAAGACATCCCTGTCCTTCGACGCTGCTTTTCTTCGATCTCAAGGTTACCTGTAGAATTGGCATGATGCATAGAGCCTCTGATTCCACTACACAGTGCAGTCATAATTTCTCAACTCACATCTCGATTGGCTATCTCCTTGGTGGTCTATGTGCAGGAGCTTGCTCGCGGATTAAAGGTGTTGCGTAGTGCATAGTGGATTCCCCCATTTGGGATCCTCCCTTGCAGGTTTGGTTTGGTGCTTGTGCGCTAACCTCGTGGGCTCCTCCTCCATGTGGCATGGTCCCTAGCGCGATTAGGTGAGTGGAGTGTGGGTTTTGGCGCTTGCGCTTGGCTTGGTGTGTCTACATATGACCAGGACTTGTGGCTTGGTCCCGTGGGATTTGTATTGATGTATTTGTGTTGTGTATTGTGACTTGGTATAGGTGTTAGCTCAATATTTTGTGTGGCTAATGGACTGATAGTTTGATAGATATTTGGTAATATAGAAAATGTCACTAACGCACACACCACCCTTTAACTTCCGTCTATGTCAATGTGAGGGACACCATTCCTAGCTACCAAGAGAGGGGGGAAACTTCTCAAAAGACCATGGAACCACCGACCTGAATGGTGAAGTTGTGGCTACGCTATGCAGTGTGGTTGGACAGGTCAATACACTCATTCTTGTTTGTTTGCCATATTTTTCCTCCAAAGAAGCGAAGCATAGAGGTGGGTAAGGTCTCTATGATTTACATGTCCAAGGTTTGAAACCGCTCGTAACAAGGTATCTTTCATTTTCTCACAGATTCTAATTTTATGTTGTATGGAAATTCAAGAAAAGATTAATTTCTTGTCATTTTCGTTACATGCTTTGTTTCTGCATGTGAAGCAACAAAACGGTAACCTGTAGGCATTTACATGAATTCCTATAAAGCTATGGCAATTTACAGTAATATATGTAGCTCGTTCAAAGGTGTACGAATTTACGTTACTCCGTTGATAGGTTCCAAAAGGCTAGGCTGATATGTCTCGTTCTTTGGCCATTTAGAATGAGTAATTTGTTACATTCTTACAAATTTTCTTTGCTTGTTGTGTTGTGCGTTTCATTTTACATGTCAGAGCACGCTTCAATCCTATTCTCCAAGATTCTTTATTGTCATGTAATTACAAGTGACAACTGTTATTCTAAAGAATTTGCATTGAAAAGGATGCTTCAATCGTTGACGTTCTTTTTTTTATTTTAGGTAAAAGTATTAATAATTTTTTTTTTGCTAATCTTTGTCTGTTTGCAGGTGCTTGGCTGGGTTATTTTGTAGGTGGTTTGCTTGATGCGTAGTGCACAGTTCTTGACTCGTGTCTGGGTTATTTAGTTTCTGATTTCTATTATTTATATATAAATCTAGTAGGTAAAAAAAAATATTTAATCTAGTTTTGGGCAAAGCATAATTTATATATCTTTGTTTTGGGTGAGTGGTATTAGGATTCATTGATGGTGCTAATGGGGAGAGTTGTCTTTATCTTCATTTTTGTTAATGTATTGTGCCAATAATTTTTTTTGAAAACTTTTAACTTTTGTTTGGGTATATAGGAAGCATAATCTAAACTCTAGTATTCAGTGCCAAAGCATCCTATGAACTTGTTCATGTACACAATTTCATTCATACGCATGGAACAATTTAAAAAAAATGGTCCTGTTGGGATCATAGCAGTGCATCCAAAAGCTCTACTGGCAATTATAAGGTCTCTGCTTTCATTACATTTTCAATATGTATGTCATTTATTTTTATATTTGTGTTAAAAATTTGTGTTCTTAGCTTGCAGGTTAGGTGGGGTTGGGGATGGAGCTGGAGCTTGGCCCTCAGGACCAGATTTCAAACTAAGGCTCTGATACCATGTGTAAGGTTCTGCTCAATAGAGCCTTATAAAACAAAAAAAAAATCATTTTAAAGAAATGCTATCCTAACATTTTCATAACTTCATAACCAACAGATAACCAATAACCAGCATATAACCATTCATCTTAAATAAAATTTATGAACAGATCCTAATAAGCTTACGAAGAACCACATAACACTACATATTCCTTATAATACATAAAACAAATACATAAAATAAAATACCTCTTCCTGATGCTAATTCCCGTTGATCTGCTTTGTCCAGCCTGCTGCTTTGTCCAAACCCTACCCAAACTGACTAACCACCCAGCCAGCTAAGAGCATCCTGTTCGGCTCCCTAGATTCAGGATACTGAAAGGAATCCTAGCCCCTATGCCCAAAACCCCCAGCAACCCGGCGCCCCCTCCAATGGTTCACCAAAACTCCCAATATCAAACTCCCCACACCAGAAAAATATGCCAAAGAGAAATCCAGTCCCTCCTCCAAAATGCTTCCTCCCTCCCAAATCATAATCCCTCTCCCATAGGGCTCTTCCCCGTCATATATCCCCCTTCACCGACTCTCCTCCCCTCCATTAATTACCTGATCCCCTCCTTTATTATCTTATCCCCTCCTTTATTACCTTATCCCCTCCTTTATTATCTTATCCTTAACCTGTCATACGTAAAGTTTCATAAGGATTAAATTAAAGTTATTAAGCCCCTTAATTTATTACCCAAATCATTTAATGTGTTATGTAATCAATTAATTAATTAATTAATCAATCAAAAGTTATAAACAGTTAAACAATAATTAAATAATTATTTAATATTATTAATACTAATCATTGTTTAACTAAAACCATATTAGGACAATTAATTTTACTTAATAATCCCTATGCATCTATTTAAATAGGGTTGTTACATATGTTAAGAGGTAAAGTAAAGGATTACTAAGACCCTGAAGTTTCAAACTTCTGCATTTAAGAAGATCCGTAGATATAGCGAACAATCAAGGACCGTAGATCTTCAAGTCTTAGTCCTTCAGAGGTTTTGGTAGTTTGACATTTTGGAGGAAAGGACTGGTTGTTTGCAAAAGGTGATGAACTCCTGGAGTCCTGAACACTAGAGTAGACGACAGTCATTGATTTTAGTAGGAGTGTAAGTCATTAGATCTACGATCTCTTCAGCGGTTCGGTGGTCTGCGTGAATAGTCTAAGGTTGTGAAAGCGGGAAAACCCCAATGCCCATAGTTATGTAGAGGGGTCTCCATCGTAGAACCTCATGTGAGGAGAAACTATGCCAACCATTGGATTAGGTTGTTAAATTTAACGAAGGAGGGTGGTAGGGTAGGGTAACCTACAACTTCATATCAACTCATCTTGTGACCGAATTTGACTGGTTAACATTTCGGGAGAGAGGAGTATAGAACTTAAGAACCCTCCAGAGTGTGGGAGTTCTAGAGCCTTGAATAGTGCCCTTTTTTACTAGAACTAGGTTTTGGCTCCTGGTCGATTCCCTAACTTTGTTACGAAAGGGGACTAACACATTACAAGTTAAAATCAGAAATCCAGGTACTTTGACATGCCTTCCCCAGTCCCAATTTTTTTGGTTTTAAAAATACAAAACACAGATACTCCAGGTTATTATTAATTGGGTTTATCATTAATTTCTACAGGAGACCCACATATAAATTTGAATTAATTCAATTTACCAGATAATTTCACGATGTAAATTCAGACCCAAATCCTCAGTTTACTAACGAACTATTCACGGATAAATTCCTAAAATAATCTCAACAAACTCTGATCATTCAACTTCAACATAGAGAAAAATATAGACTTTAACATAGACTATATACAATAAAACTCACATTCTACAATGAGGGTTAGGTCACTCGAATAGAGTGTAGGAAACATTCGGAATTATAGAGGATTAAGATATAAGGTGGTAACTATTAAATTTCTGGAAGCAACGCAAAAGCTGGCACTCATACCTTCAAATCATTCTACAATGACTCAATAAATCTATTATACTAATACAATCTTAACATAAATGAAACCATAATATAAAATACCAGAAACCAATGAAACTTGTGTGTTGAAGATGTCCTTCCAGACCTTGTGCTCCTTCTTTTCCTTCACTTTCTAATCACAGACACTTCACCGGTACCTCCCATCCAATTCTAGGGGAACTCTTCTCCCCCCTTAGCCCCCCGAGCCGCAAAGGGGTGAAGCAAATAAACTAGAACACAACATCTTCCAGGATTTTCTCACAAGGAAGAGCTTCCACTCTTTTCAAAAGGTTGGAGTCCCAACTCTCACAAGTAAAAACACAGTCAATCAAAAATTCAGTAGCATAACATTATATTCCCAGGTTTCCCCCCCTTCCCTTCTACGTCCATTTTTTTATAGAATCATCCTCATAGAGATCTGTCCTCATGCATAATTCATTATTTTTTTGAAATTTCATTCAAGGATTAATCATCCACTATAGGTGTCACATTCTCCCCAAGTTGTACAAGTAATTTATCTTTCATTTTTATTTCAAAGCCACCTTTCCCCACATTTCCCCATGTGTTCTTAAATTTCCTCTTAGTTGTCTCTTAGTTCCCCAAATCTCCTTAATTAATGGTTGTCTCCTAACTAGGTTTTGGTTAGGGTTGGATTAGGAGTATTCTTAGTTAGGCTAGGGTTGGTTGAATCAATTTTATTCTATGCACAACCCATTCTCTCAAGTTGTAATTATTTGTAAATAAGGATTCCTTTTTAATAATTTCATGCAACCTTGTGTATTTTATCAATTATTTAGGTCTTTACTTACTATTTACTAACATTTGATTTCCTTCAAATCTTCACTCATGTCACAATTCAATTAGTCCCTTTATTTAAAATTTAAGGTTGGTTTTAATAATTAATACTCTATTGTTTAATTAATTATTTTAACCCAAATAGGTCTAATCATTCTAGTTTTTTCTGGGCCACCTATGTTTATTGACTCAAGTTTCAATTGTGTGATGTGCCCTTCAAGGTGCATCTTCTGCTCCAAGGGTGCAACTCGTGTTGACTTTTTTTTGGAAGTTTTTCCAACCCCTTGGACTCAAAACTCCATTCGGTCGGCATTGTGAGAGACAAAGGGATTGTAAGGAATAAGGACCCCACCTTATTGTGTACCCCTTAGAAATATACGTGAGAGATTGAATCAGTATTCCCTCATGGGATCATGTACCACCCAACTAGGTAATCGTTAACCCATAGTTCTAGCCATAGAGGGAGTGCTAACAAGCTGTGAGAAGGATGTTTCCACACCTCTCCCTCAATATCTGGTTTTTTGTGGAAGACACCTTTACTCGTTATGTGAGTTGGATTAGAAAGCATCGTCAAGCCTGCATCCACTAACAAAAAAATGGTCAAAAATCCATATATATAAATCATACTAAAATCCATCATACATCATATGTGCATAATAATGAAATACTCAAACAATACAATCCATTCCCTGACTCAATACAAAGTCCAAGGAATCCCTTTGATTCCACCACCATCCATAACGTTTCATGTGTCCTACACACTCAATACAACTTGTCAAAATCACATGTCAACACACATATATATACATCAATAAAATCAAGAAACTATAACACCTCAACATAATCATATATAACCCATCATCTGAATGAAATCACAATGTTCCATACTCAGATCACTTGCAAGCAAGTGTCCTCGAAGAATAAGTCAATAATTGTATGTTGAGTAGAGTGGGATGTTACATAGACCCCCTTTTGTTTTAAACTTTGTCCCAAAGTTTGTATAGTATATGAAAAAGAAAGTAAATAAATGTATCTGATATATATCTATATATCTAATCTATTAAACAAGGAAGTTATTAACGCATCTCATATGCATCCTCCAAGGTATCTGAGTGTGGACTATAATTGTCCCACTGGACCTTGACCTGATCGATTGTTTGATTTCGTAGTTGTTGAATGCGATGGTACATAATTCATATTGGCTCTGCCATGAGAGAAACCTCATAAAACACCTACAAGGAACTCATGTCAATAACATGTGAAGGGTCACTAATATAATGTCTCAAAACAGATACATGAAAAACATCGTGTATACGCCTCAAAGAATCAGGAAAGCCTAGTCGATAAGCCACGAGTCCCTTCGTTTCCACTACTTCGAAGGGTCCCATGAACCTAGGAGAGAGTTTAGCACCCTTTCCAAACTCAATCAAACTCTTCTGTGGTTTTACCCACAAGAAGACTCTATCTCCAACTTGATAATTGTGGTGAATGCAATGTGCATCAACATAACTCTTCTATCGATCTTGCGCTTCTTTAATCCTCTGTTTGATCGATTTCATCTTTTCTTCCATTTCTTGAATCACTTCTGGTCCTATGAGTACCCTATCCTCAAGTCGATCCCAACTTAACGATGTCCAACAGAGTCTCCCATAAAGAAACTCAAACAATGTCATCTTAATCGTACTCTGATAGCTATTGTTGTATGTAAATTCTACTAGTGGTAAAAATTATTCCCAAATTTTATGTTGGTCCATTACATACATATGCAACATATCCTCCAAGATCTAGTTTTTCCTTTCTGTTTTCCCATCTGTCTCTGGGTGATAATTTGTGCTAAAGTTTAATTGTGTTCCCAAAGCCTCTTGGAAATTGGTCCAAAACCATCCTGTAAACATCAATCCTTGATCATATCTGTTTATTTTTGGCACCCCATGCAATCTCACAATATCACTGAGAAATACTCTATCTATGTTTGGTTCTTGATACATTATACACACTAGAATAAAGTGTGCACTCTTTGTCAGAGTGTCAACTACCATAAAAATCAAATCGTGTCATTTTGTCGTCAGTGGCAATCCAACAATAAATTCCATCAAAATGATTTCCCATTTTGATTCAGGAATAACATGCGGTTGTAACAATCTTGTTGGATCTCTATGTTCAGCCTTCACTTGCTCACATTCTAGACATCTCACCACGTAACTAACTATGTCTTCTTTCATTCCCTTCCAAAAGAACAAAGTCTTAATATCTGCCTTCATCTTCGTGACTCCCAGATGAGCCATGTATAATTCTCGATGACTTCACCTAAGATCAAAATTATTAGTCCGTCATTAGGTTGTACGTAAATTATTCCATTAAATCTCAATAATCCATCATCGTCTAGTGAATAACCTTCATACCTCAGTACCATCATGGTATATTGTCCAATATTATTCATAACTTTTGTATACCAGTCATCATTAATTTTTAGAGTTAGAATCTTTTCTCAAAGATTCATCTTAAGAGGTAACACCAAAAATATGTGTGGCCTCCTACTCAGCGCATCTGCCACTCAATTCACAGTTCCTTTAATGTAATAAATTTCAAAGTCGTATGTACTAAGCAATTATGACCAATGCCTTTTTCACGCATTCAGGTCACTTTGCGTAAAAATATGATGCAATCCAAAATGATCTGTCTTTAATTCAAATTTGGATCTAATCAAATAATGTCTCCATACTCTCAAGGTGTAAACAATAAATAATAACTCCAAATCATGTATTGTGTGTTTCTCTTCATGCTTTCTCAATTTCCATGAAATGTAAGTGATCACTAGACCATATTGCATCAAAACTCCACCTATCCCTTCCTTGGATGCGTTCATGCATACCAATAACTCCTTGTCCAGGTTGGGGAATTTTAGTATCAGTGTTTTCCTCAAAAACTCTTTGAGCCTTTGAAATGATTCTATGCATTTCTCAATCCACAATAACTTCTTGTTCTTCTCCAACAATTCCATGATCGGTTTTTCTATCTTCGAAAATCCTTCGACAAATCGTCGGTAATATCCCGTTAAACCCATAAAACTACATACTTCATGTACGTTTATCAATGCTGGCCATTCCATAATAGCCTCTGCCTTCACTGGATTAACAACGATACCTTCTCCAGATATGATATGTCCCAAGTAGTGAATTTTAGATTGGTAAAGAGAGCATTTTGATAGCTTCGCGTACAATTTTTTTTTCCTTAGGAACTGCAAGACCAACCTCAAGTGTTCATCATGCTCTTCCTTTGTCCAAGAATAAATCAGTATGTCTTCAATAAAAAATTGAACAAACATGTCCAATTATTCATGAAACACCCCATTCATCAAACTCATGAATACCCCTGTGGCGTTTGTCAATCCGAACATTAAAAACGTAAATTTATAGTGTCCAAATCGCGTCTTTAAAGCGGTCTTAGGGATATCTTCTTCCTTAATCCAAAATTAGTGATATCCTAATCTCAAGTCAATATTTAAAAATAATGTCTCCCCTTTCATCTAATCAAACAAGTCATCTCTTCTTGGCAATGGATACTGGTTCTTGATCATCGATTTGTTCAATTGATGATAGTCAATACAAAGTCTCCACGATCCATCCTTCTTCCTCATGAAAATAATTGGTGCACCCCAAGGTGACACACTTTGATGAATAATTCCCAAATGCAACAATTCCTTCAATTTCATTTTCAACTACTGCAATTTAGGCGTTGACATCCGGTAAGGAGCTCTTGCAATAGGTTTAGTTCCCAGTTTCAAGTTAGTTGTAAACTCCAACTCCTTTTCAGGTGGTAAACTGGGTAACTCTTCTGGAAACATTTCTGCAAACTCTTGTGTTATAGGAAGGTTTTCTATTCCTTCTGCCTCACCCTTTTCATTCAGCACTAAGTTTGGATATAGTCTGCATCCCTTGTGCATACTCTTCTACAATTGTAGGGAAGAAATGAACCTCAAGGACACTCCCTAGTTTCTTCCTACAATTACTCTACTTTGTCCCAAATCATCCGTCAAACTTAACCATTTTTTATTACAATTGAGTATTACATCATGCAATTCCAACCAATCCATACCAATCACTATGTCATAAGATCCTAGTATCATGACATAAATATATACTTTTGTTACAAAATATCCCAATTTAAGGCTACAACCTGTAACCTTTCCTCCCACCCTCTATTTGGAACTCGATGCCATTTATACGTACTTGAACTCATCTTGTCGCAATGCCTCTTCCTCAATTATCCTCAATGTTGAACTAGAGATGAAGATCTCTATAGCACATGGATCTATCAATACACTATAGTTTTGGTCTACGATCATACCTGGCATCTCTAGTACAATGGACTAATTCTCATCCTGACGGTTGTTCACCATTGCATGTATCATGTGGGCCTTGCCCAAATATCCAATTATTGTGGGTCCTGATGATCCAACCTCTTTGGCCTTCTCAATAAAACAGTCTCAATGGTAATGTGGCTCACCACATGTCTAGCATCTAGTCTTCGATCCAGTGCTCTCGGTCACTGAAGTAGAAGTTGTTGGATTAATAGCCTATGATCCTAGTATGTTCTAGTGAACAAGACTAAACTACTATTGTGATTGACGATGTTGTTGTTGTGTCCCTCTGTAGCGAGTGCTCTATTGATGAGTCTGTCATAATTGTGTAACTCGATGCCCTGCAGTATGTCTGGATGGTGCCCGATGTTGTTGTTCTTATGATGACACCTGTCTAATATGTCTAGAGGGAGTCCTTCCTTGACCCCCATCATTTAGATCTTCCTCAACTATGAGGGCCTTTTGAACCACATCATACAAATTTCGAGGCATTAACATTCTCACCTTCACATGAATGTTGGAGTTAAGGCCAAACATGAACTTGTTTACCTTCAACTTCTCCCTTTTCAGATGTGGATCATACCTAAGTAGCTCCATGAATATGGCCTCATACTCTGGCACTGTACGACCGCCCTGTTGTAAGGCATTGAACTCATTAAGTTGGTGCTCAATGAATTCTTCAGAAAAATAGCTCTCCTGGAACCATTCCTCAAAAATTTCCCTTGACACATCTTCGACGACCATGTTTATTTTAGGTAGGAGCGTCTTCCACCATAGAAGAGAACTCCCCTTTAGATGAGATACCATCATGCATACTTTCATGTTGGAGGTGTAATCATGAAGTGTGAAGCACATCACCATTTTCTCAAACCATTCCTCGACGGCTAAGCCATTTGTGGCACCCCAGAACTCGGGAAATTTCACCTTCTCAAGTTCTCGGTGTATGCTACCACTACCAATTGGGGAATTCTATGAACCCTCATTGGGTAAAAATGATCTTCGCTCATATCTATCCAAGCGGTTTATCAATGCCTATGATATCCTATGGAAGGATCTCATCATACTTTCTACATCTCCCACGACAATATGATCTTGCTAAACATTTTGCTCCTTTTCCTAGGGGTTAGACATTTCGGGTGTGGATGCTATAGGAGGTGTAACACCTCTTCCTTGATCACCACTTCATCTACTTCCCATGTTTCCTCTAACCATGATTATCTGAATGAGCAATTTCATATTTTTATTAGCGACCTAATTCAATCATTTCATTTAACAAAACATATGGTGTACTGGTCCAATGTCCTAGGGTTGAACCGACTCTGATACCATATGTAATAGCCCCTCTATTATGTCATATAAGTAATTTAGGAACAATATGAGGATTTTTTTTTTTGAAACATTAACAAACAATCCTTAGAACAAGAGAGACATTTGTAACATACATAAGTAATACACATTTTATTTCTTCCATTCCATTACACAACTAGATTTAGATACTACTTAAAGCATGAAGGATATGTCACTTCACATAAGATGGCATACAACCTACCACCCAACCTATCCTACAATGTTACGAATTCCAAGACACATAATCAACGCTCAAGTCTAGGAATCATCTTATTGATCTTGACCATTTAAGGTCTCAAGACTGGTGACTATTTTGAGGAACAAGGACGTATCTAATTCCCATATTTTCAATTCATTTCAAAATTAAATATAAATTCCAACGTTCTTAACCACCTTTCTTAAAACATAGAAAATCTGGTAACTGATCATTTCATCATAACATCATTGCATACTAATCAATAATTCATCACCTCACTCATTAAAGGACATGAAGTAATTTCAGTAAAATCAAGGCAATAACCTTACAGTAAAACAAAGTCCCTTAAATCAACAATCTATCATTATGACAGTTTCTAATTACTTATTTTTACCTAGAGTAGGTGTGGCCACCCTACAACGTGCAACCAAGTAGTTAGATATCTGATCTATACCACAATTTAAAAGAGGAGAAGAATAGTAGAGAAAATCTCTCAGCACAAGGTAGAAACTATAAGCCCACTCTATACTTTTATGAACTAGTTGATACTCTGAAGAAAAACAAACCTGTGACCGAAAGTAGGTATGATATAAGAACGAGTTAAAAGTTATGTAAGAATCCTAAAGATTCTATTCTAGTAACATAGTGCAACACCTCTAGAGTCATTTCCAGAAGTGTGTAGATGGCTCCTTGAAGACCCAAGGTTCAGAAAATACAACACCTAAAGTGTACAGAGACCCTCGCAAGTCAGGCAGAGGTCAAAAATTTCAGAAGTAAAATCTTAGGAGAGATAGTGCGATCATACAAAGGGGAGGTGCAAAGTACGCACTCAACAATTAGAATCTAGATCTCAGGAGGGATGCGCTTTTGAGCATTGGAGTTCCTTACAAGGAAAGCCTCGAGAGGGATAGGGTGTGTAGGGCTCAAAGGAGGAGTCAAGACCATTTAACTAGGAGAACATTACAATAGTCATCAGATATGGGAGTTTCAAAGGAGGACCATCGCAACAACATCCAATTAAATCCTGACCGTCGGATCTCAGTAAGGATAGATCAATGAAGGGGATTCATTGCAGAGTCAAAGGGTCAAGTTAACGATCACGCCATTTTTAGCTTCATAATCCACATATGCTATCAATTTTCACCTTCAAATAGATCAACGGTTGGCATCGATCCCAGTATCAATGATTTAGGGAGAGGGTTTAAACATCATGCTAGTCAAGACTCAACAATCCTTCCTAGCCATCAATCTTCATGATTGATTTATTCATGACCGTCGAATTAGACCATCGATGAGCACTCACGGAGTTGAGTCCAATTCATATCTATCAGTCATATGAATGGAGGGCAGATTCCCTTTAGGCTATTTGATTGTGTCCCAAAGCCTGAATCACGAGGTGGATCTACGTCGTAGATCGACAGCAAATTCCGACCATTGGATCTATAAGAATTTGGTGATTCAACGAGTTTTAATTTGTAACACATAAGAGTTGAAAAACCTCGAATCTCATAAGTCCTAGAGTTAAGGATATTCATAGATCTAATGAATGATCAGGGGTTATTGGATCTATGATCCTACGTTCTTCAATGGTTTAGTAATTTTCTACTCCAACTCAACTTAAGTCGGGAGGTTTAAGGTGAAGGAATTGCTCGAGTCCTGAATTCTGGAGTAAATCCTTGTCACCCAACGTTGATTACATGCATATGTAGATCTGAGTATTCAAAGATTTGGCCATTCAGGAGGTGGTGATTGAAGGTTATGAATGTGTGAAAGGTTTCAAACTCCTGGAGTTCTGAATTTAATCCTAACCATTGTTTATGGTAAATCTAGTACCGTCAGATCTAGTGTTCAACCTTCAAGAATATAGAGGAAACGAAAGTTGCAATAGCTAAAACATATGAAGCCTAGAGCCCAAAGTTTCAAGTGTCAGAACCCCATTCTCGTAAACTCTACCTCCACTAACATGTCAATGCCACCTGTCAACTGATTTCAGATGACATGTGGCACTCATTTCAGGTACTTTGGTTATGTCATCTACGTTAATTCATGTAACACGTTTCACTCTCATTGTTGTGACACATTATCGATTGTGACAATGTGGTTTCCAAGTCACTCTGGAAGGTTTTCACTATGAGAGAATTTAATAGAGAGTCGTACATTTCTCCAAAGTGTTGGAGTTTTGAAGTTACTTCTAGTTGTAGATCGGATCAACGTAAAGGGACCGTTGATATATGAGTTAAATTGGATTTGTCTCTCCGACTAAATTAAAAGGTAAAGTAAAGGATTACTAAGACCTCGAATTTCTGAACTTCCGGAGTCAAGCAGATCCATATATCTAGTTAACAATCAATGACCATAGATATTCAAGTCTTAGTCCTTTGGAGGTTTCTCCCATATCAACACTCCAGAGGAAAGGAGTGGTTTTTTCAAAAAGGTGATGAACTCTCGGAGTCCCGAACACTGGAGTAGACGAGAACCGTTTATTTTAGGAGGAGTGTAATTGATTACATATACGATCTCTTTGGTGGTTTTTTGGTCCAGGTGAATAGTATAATGTTGTGAAAGTAGGAAAACCCCGAAGTCAGGAGTTCCGTAGTGGTTCTCCACTGTAGAACCGTGCATGAGGAGATACTATGCCAACTTTTGGATTTGGTTGTTAAGGTTAATGAAAGACCATGGTAGGGTACAGTAGCCTACAACTATCGATACACTCATCTTGTGACTGAATTTGGCCAGTTAACACTTCAGGAGAAAGGAGTGTAGAGTTTAAGAACCCTATAGAGCGCTCGCGTTTCAGAGCCCTGAATAGTGCCCTTTTTTACTAGCACTAGGTTCTAGCTCTTGGTCGCATGGCTAAATTTGTTAGGAAATAGGACTAACACACTACAAGTTAAACTCTGATGTCCAAGGACTTTAGCAGGCCTTCCCCGGTCCCAAAATATTTGGGTTTAAAAATATAAAACACAGATACTCTAGGTTATTATTAATTGGGTTTATCAACAATTTCAACAAGAGACCCACATATAATTCGAATTAATTAAATTTACTAGATAATTTCACGATGTAAATTCAGACCCAAATCCTTAGTTTACCACTGAACTATTCATTGATAAATTCCTAAAATAATCTCAACAAAATCTGATCATTCAACTTCGACATGGAGAAAAATACAGACTTTAATATAGAATATATAAAATAAAACTCATATTCTATAATGAGGGCCAGGTCGCTCGAATAGAGTTCGAGAAACGCCTGAAATTACAGAGAGGATTAAGATATAACGTGGTAACTATTAAATTTCTAGTAGCAACGCAAAACCTGGCGCTCAGAACTTCAAATGATTCTTCAGTGACTCAATAAAGCTATTATACTAATAGACTCATAACATAAATAAAACCAGAATATAAAATACCAGAAACCAATGAAACCTATGTGTTGAATATGTCCTTCCAGACCTTGCGCTCCTTCTTTTCCTTCACTTGTTAATCACAGAGACTTCACTGGTACCTCCTAGCCAAATCTAGGGGTACTCTTCTTCCCCCTTAGTCTTTCAAGCTACAAATGGGACAAGCACACAAACCAAAACACAATAGCTTCTAGGATGGCCTCGCGAGAAATATCTTCCACTCTTTTGACAAGCCTGGAGTCCCAACTCTCACAAGTACAAACACAGTCAATCAAACATTTAGTAGCATAAGAATGTCTTCCCAGGGTTCCCTTGCTTGCCTTCTACGTCCATTTCTTTATAGAACCATCCTCATGGAAATATGTCCCTCATGCATAATTCATTATTATTTTGAAATTCATTTCAATTATTATTCATCCACTATAGGTGTCACATTCTACCAAGATTTCACAAGTAATTTCTCTTTTATTTTTATTTAAAATACACCTTTCCCCACATTTCCCCAGGTGTTCATAAATTTCCTCTTAGTTGTCTCTTAGTTCCTCAAATCCCCTTAATTAATGGTTGTCTCCTAACTAGGTTTTAGTTATGGTTGGATTAGGAGTCTTCTTAGTTAGGCTAGGGTTGGTTGACTCAATTTTATTCTATGCACAACCAATTCTCTCAAGTTGTAATTATTTCTAAATAGGGCTTCATTTCTAATAATTTCATGCACCCTTGTGTATTTTATCAATTCTTTAGGTATTTACTTACTATTTTCTAACATTTGATTTCCCTCAAATCTTTACTCATGTCACAATTCACATAGTCCCTTTATTTAAAATTTATGGTTGGCTTTAATAATTAATACTCTATTGTTTAATTAATTATTTTAATCCAACTAGGTCTAATCATTCCAGTGTTTTCTAGGAAAACTATGTTTATTGACTAAAGTTTCAATTGTGTGACGTGCCCTTCAAGATGCATCTCATTCTCCAAGGGTGCCACTCGTGTTGACTTGTTTTTGGAAGTTTTTCCAACCCCTTGGAGTGAAAAATCCATTCGATTGAACTTGTGAGAGACTAAGGGAATCTAAGTAATAAGGACCCTACCTTATTCCGTGCCCTTTAGAAATCTACGTGAGTGAATGTCTCAGTTTTCCCTCACAACATCATGGAACACCCAACTAGGTAATTATTAACCTACAGTTATGGCCACGATGAGAGTGCTAGTAGGCTGTGACAGGGATGTTGCCACCCCTCTCCCTCAATATCTGGTTTTTTGTGCAAGGCCCCTTTACTCCTTATGTGAGTTGGATTAGCAAGCATCATCAAGCCTGCATCCACTAACACAAATAGTGTCAAAAATGCATATATATAAATCATAATAAAATCTATCATACATCATATGTGCATAATAACGAAATACTCAAATAATACAATCCACTCCCTAACTCAATGTGGAGTCCAAGGAAGCCCTTTGATGCCACGGACATCCATAACATGTCATATGTATTGCACAATCAAGATGACTTGTCAAAATCAAATGTTAGCACACACACACACACACACATATACATCAATAAAATCAAGAAACTATAACAACTCAACATCATCATATATAACCCATAATCTAAATGAAATCACAATGTTCCATACTCGGATCACTTGCAAGCAAGTGTCCTCAAAGAATAAGTCAATAATAGTATGCTTAGTAGAGAAATATGTTACATAATCTCATATACCCTATTATAATATTTGAGTGGGACAAATATTTATCCCAAGTGAATCTTATAGGGGGATACATTAGGTTAATATTAAAATGGTCAATATTAGGTTAACCTTGATTCAGTCAATGTGTGTGTGTGTGTGTGCACGTCAAGGGGTGAATGTGCATGAATACACCAGAGTAGAGTATGGGAAACATTCGAAATTACAGAGAGGATTAAGATATAACATGGTAACTATTAAATTTTTGGAAATAATGCAAAACCTGGGACTCATAACTTAAAATTATTCGACAATTACTCAATAAATATATTATACTAATACACTCGTCACATAAATGAAACCATAATATAAAATACCATAAACCAATGAAAATCATGTGTTGAATATCTACCTCTAGACCTTGTGCTCCTTCCTCTACTTCACTTTCTAATCACAGAGACTTCACTGGTACCTCCCAACCAATGCTATGGGTACTCTTCTTCCCCCTTAGTCCCCCGAGCCACAAAGGGTCCAAGCACAAAAACCATAACACAATAGCTTCCAGGCTTTCCTCGCAAGGAAGATCTTCCGCTCTTTTCACAAGCCCAGAGTCCCAACTCTCACAAATAAAAACATAATGAATCAAAAATTTGATAGCATAACAATGTCTTACCAAGGTCTTCTACGTCTATTTCTTTATAGAATCATCCTCATGGAAATTTGTCCCTCATGCATAATTCATTATTTTTTTGAAATTCAGTTCAAGTATTATTCATCCACTACAGGTGTCACATTCTCCCCAGGTTGCACAAGTAATTTCTATTTTATTTTTATTTAAAATCCACCTTTCTCCATATTTCCTCATATGTTCATAAATTTCCTCTTAGTTGTCTCTTAGTTTACCAAATCCCCTTAATTAATGTTTGTCTCCTAACCAGGTTTTAGTTAGGGTTGGATTACGATTCTTCTTAGATAGGATATGTTTCGTTGACTCAATTTTATTCTATACACAACCCATTCTCTCAAGCTTTAATTATTTCTAAATAATGCTTCCTTTTTAATAATTTCATGCACCCTTGTGTATTTTATCAATTATTTAGGTCTTTACTTACTATTTCCTAAAATTTGATTTCCTTCAAATATTTACTCATGTCACAATTCAATTAGTCCCTTTATTTAAAATTTATGGTTGGATTTAATAATTCATACTCCATTGTTTAATTAATTATTTTAATCCAACCAGGTCTAATCATTCCAGTGTTTTCTACGCCATCTATGTTTATTGACTCAAGTTTCAAATGTGATACATGCCCTTCAAGATGCATCTCGTGCTTCAACGGTTCCACTCACATTGACTTGTTTTTGGAATTTTGTCCAACCCCTTGGAGTCAAAACTCCATTCGGTCGACCTTATGAGAGACTAAGGGTTTCTAAGGAATAAGAACCCTGCCTTATTTCGCGCCCCTTGGAAATATACATGAGAGACTCTCTTAGTATGCCATCATGACATCGTTGACCACCCAACTAGGTAATTGTTAACCTATAGTTCTGGCCACGACGAGAGTTCTAGTAGACTATGACAGGGATGTTTCCACCCCTCTCCCTCAATGTCTGGTTTTTTTTGCAAGGCCCTTTTACTCCTTATGTGAGTTGGATTAACAAGCATCATCAAGCTTGCATCCACTAACAAAAATAGTGTCAAAAATACATATATATATAAATCATACTAAAATCCATCATAAATCATATGTGCATAATAACGAAATACTCAAACAATACAATCCAATCCTTGACTCAATCTGGAGTCCAATGAATCCCTTTGATGCCATCGACATCCATAACCTGTCACGTGTCTTGCACACTCAAGATGACTTGTCAAAATCAAATGTTAACATATAAATATATATATATATATATATATATATATATATATATATATATATATAATCAAGCAACTATAACACCTCAAAATCATCATATATAACCCATCATCTAAATGAAAGCATAGTGTTCCATACCCGGATCGCTTGCAAGAAAGTGTCGTCAAAGAATAAGTCAATAATAGTATGCTCAGTAGAGCGGGATGTTACATAATCTTGGATACCCTATTATAATCTTTTAGTGGGACATATATTTATCCCAAGTCAATTTTATAGGGGGTTAAGTTAGGTTAATATTAAAATGGTAAATATTAGGTTAACCTTGATTCAGTCAATGTGTGTGTGTCTGCGCACGTCAAGGGGTGCATGTGAATGCATACACCTGAATAAAGTACGGGAAACATACGAAATTACAGAGAGGATTAAGATATAATGTGCTAACTATTAAATTTATGGAAGCAACGCAAAACCTAGCACTTGGACCTTCAAATGATTGTAGAGTGTCTCAATAAATCTATTATACTAATACACTTGTAACATAAATGAATCTAGAATATAAAATACCATAAACCAATGAAACTTGTGTGTTGAAGATTTCCTTCCATACCTTGTGCTCCTTCCTTTCCTTCGCTTGCTAATCACAAAGACTTCACCAATAACTCCCAGCCAATGCTAGGGGTACTCTTCTCCCCCCTTGGCTCCCCGAGCTGCAAAGGGACCAAACACAAAAACCAAAACACAATAGCTTCCAGGATTGCCTCACAAGGAATAGATTCCACTATTTTCACAATCCTAGATTCCCAACTTTCACAATTAAAAACGCAGTCAATCAAAAATTTTGTAGCATAACAATGTCTTCCCAGGTTTCGCCCCCTTCCCTTCTACATCCATTTGTTTATAGAATCATCCTTACAGACATTTGTCCGTCATCCATAATTCATTAGATTTTTGAAATTCAGTTCAAGTATTGTTCATCCACTACATGTGTCACATTCTCCCTAGGTTGCACAAGTAATTTCTCTTTTATTTGTATTTAAAATCCACCTTTCCCCACATTTTCCCATGTGTTCCTAAATTTTCTTTCATGTTGTGAGAGTTGCAAATCAAACTCCAAGAAATCTTGTATTTAGGATTTATTTTTCCAACTATAATGGAATGGGGAGAACTGGTGATATTCATAAAGAATAAAGATGGATTGTGGAGACTTTGTATTGTCTATCATCAATTTAACAAATCCATAATAAAAAATCAATATCTACTACCTAGAATCGATGATTTATTTGATCAAATAAATGGAGAAGATCTATTTTCTAAAATATATGGTCGGTATATTAGCAATTAAGAATTAAATAAGATGAAATTCCTAAGAAAACATTTAATATGAATTTTGGTCATTATCAATTTATAGTATTTCCTTTTAGATTAATTAATGCACCTATTGTATTTATGAGATTAATGAATGGAGTGTTTAGATAATATCTTGACAAGTTTGTGCAAGTTATTTTGGATGATATTTTAATATATTTCATAACATTAGAGGATCTCAGATAACATTTAAGAAAAGTATTACAATTTATTAGAAGAAAAATCTATATGGTAAACTCTCCAAGTGTTTTTTTATGAATTAAAGATTTTTTTACTTGGTACATATAATTTTAGAAGAAGAAATTGCAGTGGCTTCGACAAAGATAGAGGAAATTATGGAATGGACAACACCTACTAACATACATGAAGTATGTAGTTTTATGGAGTTGGATGCATATTATAGAATGTTTTTCCAGAAATCACAATTCCTAGTACAGATTTATTGAAGAAGAATAACAAATTTGTGTGGATGGATTGATGTGAGAAAGCGTTTCAAAAAATTAAGGAATTGTTGAGGATGAATCCTATTTTTTAAGGTACTAGATATATATATGTGCTGATATGTTGAGGCAAGGATTAGGTGGAGTAGTAATGAACAAAAGTAAGTTGTTTGCGTATGCTTTGAGAAATATTCCACTGCATGAAGATAATTACATAACGAATCATTTGGAACTTGTGGTGATAGTTCACATGTTAATAATTTAGAGATATTACTTAATTGGAAGAAAATTTAAATTGAAGACAGATCATCATGGACTTCTACAAATATTTAAGCAAAGTAATTTGAATTCTAGATAGAGAAGGTGGTCAAAATTATTAAGTATGATTTTGATCTATATTACATTAAATGAATAGTAAAGAAAGTGGTATATGCTTTATATGCTTTATGTCATAGGCCATGCATTTTCTCTATTTTGTTGTTAAATACGAATTTACCAGAAAATATATATTGGAAGATGAATGGTTTAAGTAATTTAAGATAAAATTAGAGAAAAAAGTGATTAAAATTCTAATAAATGAAGGATATACATTGGATGAGAATGACTTATTACTATTTTATGGAAGGATTTATGTACCACAGAAATATGAAATTCAAATTTTATACAAAGAGAAACTCATAGATACGTTTACATAGTTCATCTAGGAATAAAGAATATGAATGTACCTCTAAAACCATTATTCTCTTCGAATGGAATGAAGAAATTTATATTTAATTATGTACTTATATGCATTGATTTCCAATAGAGGAAAGGTGAATATCAACACTTAGCATGATTTTGGAAACTACATATGACACTTGAATTGAAATGGGATGCAATATCGATAGATTTTATAGTTGGATTACATACGATGTCAAGGAGACCCGATTCTATCTTTGTAGTAGACGAAACTTTGACCAAAATTGCACATTTTATTCTAGTAAGAAGTACTTACCCAGCATAGGAAAATGAAAGAGTGTTCATTAATAAGATAGTAAGAGTACATAGAATTTAAAGGAAGATAATTTGGATAGAGGATTTGTATTTAGAAGGATATTTTGGATAGGTTTACAAGAAGCTTTCGAAAAATAGATCAATTTTAGTAAAATGTCCCATCCAAAGATAGATGGACAAATTGAAAGAACAAATCATATATTAGAATAAATGTTACACATGTATGTGATGGATCAACAAAAATGTTGGGAAGAGTTTTTATCTCTTATTGAATTTACATATAATAATAGTTACCAAAGCTCAAATAAGATGACACCATTTTAATTTTTTTACTGTAGAATCTATACATCATATCTTAGTTGGGAAATTCTAGAGGATGGAGTCTTTGTTACACAAATAATCAAAGGAATATGATTACTTCTATCCCAACAAAGAACAAGCAAGAAATGGAAGAACAAATAAATATGATTAAAGGAATATTAAAAGAAGTGGAATGAAGATAGAAGAGTTGCATAGATTCACCTAGAGTCTATAGAAATAAAAAAGGTAGGGATAAGCTATTATTGCAAGTTAGACCACAAAAGAGCTACATTAAATTTAGAAAAGGAGCTAAGTTCTCACCAGATATGTAGGACCATTTAAAATTTTTGAAATAAAGAGACGAATTGATTATCATCATGCATTGGCTTCATCATTATATTGTATGCATTATGTTTTCCATGTATTTTTTACACCATTATATATCAGACCAAACTCACGTTATTGATTTTAGTCAATTGCAAATGTTACATGGACAAACAAATCGACATTTTGGACTATTGCACTCAACAAATTTGGACAATTATAGTCCCAATTCAGCTACTTGGGAGGACGTAACTGATATATATCAATAATTTTCATATTTATTTTAAAACTTTGGGATGAAGTTTCAGAAAGGGGGGGTGTATGTAGTGCCTGACTTGTTTTGACCAATTTGATAGACTAGATCTAATTATTTGAGAGCATTTTATTTTCAAAATGACTAAATTTATTCTCTTATGTCATGATGATGAGACTCAAGATCTTTAGTTATTTTCATTGGATTTAATTGACAATTTTTGAAAGAGTTTTATTTATTTATTTATATGATAATATGGATGGGTTAAATGTACATTGATATGATGAAATTGATGCTATCAATTTATATGGATATGATGCATTGAAATGAAATGTTTTTGATACATTAAATTGCAGCTTCTATTGATAGTTTTATTAGTGTGATAGGGAAGCCATAGGAATACATTGACATGGGATTGCATCAACATTATATTGGAATCTTGATTGATTCAAGGTATTATAATAAATTATATGACTAATGATATTCTTTATTTTATGACTGTAACAATTTGATGCATTGATTTTAGCATGTGTAAGGACATGGAATATAATCATTGATCATTCCACACATAGGAAATGGGGTTGTATAAAAGTATACAGAGTGACACCAAGATAGAAGGAACAAAATTCATGTTTCCTCCTACTTGCACTCATTTTCCATCACCTAGGTTGAAAATATCACAATGTTTTCACTTAGAGGTTCTGCATTACCATGATGGTATGCCATAGATTTGCTTACTCATGAGGTTTATTTGAGAGTAGAACAATAAGGTTACATCCTTATTCCTTAGTTACCATTTGTTTTTCAACACAATAGTGACAAAATTGAGTTAATATAGTCTCAACAATTGCACAATTTCCCCCACTAAGAAAATTGGATGCTTGAAGGGCATGCGTGAACATGGCACCATTGGTAATTACTAAGACGTCAATCTTGAAAGACATGGAGTAGCATGGCACCCTCGGTATCAAATATAGTTTTCAAGTTGTCCAGTACACTTGAAGATGCATTTAGTTAAGCATTGTTGATCAAAAATATTGTCAAAGTCTTGAGATAACATCACTAGGATAGATCATCATATTTGTTTATATAAGTGGTACTCCTCTTTTAATATATTACAATTTATAGAAAAGACGATAATTGACTAAGATTTAAAAAAATAAATATTCACATGTAAAGAACGTGTGAGAAAGGATTAGGATTGTTGAGAAAATGAATATTTTTAATATGATACAAGACTATAAAATATTAAAGTAATAAATTTCAAAATACAAGGATTAGGATTGTTGAGAAAATGAATATTTTTAATATGATACAAGACTATAAAATATTAAAGTAATAAATTTCAAAATACAACATCTCCATCATAGCATGATCAAGATAAGACACATCATTCGACAACATAAGAAATATAGTCTGCATTTGCAGAGAAGTTAACATGAATATTGCATTAAAACAAAAATAATATTTTGATAGGAACACATTTTAAATATCATGATTTAAACTCAAAGTATGAGAAATCACTAATGTGGTGCCCTGAATAGTTATTTGGGGATACTATAAAATATATAAATATTTTAAAAAATAATATTGTTTCTGGTGTTCATAAAATTAAATGGAATTTATCCTTCAAATAGGTCTGGGATTAGGCTCCTACAGACCATGAAATTAAAGAAATACCTGGAAGATGGAAATGAAACACACTCATGGGGTCGACTTTGGTTTTCACAATCCTGAAACAAGAAAGGTTGAATGAATACCAACTAAGAAGAAAAAATGAATAATATTTCTACTTGACTTACTATGATGGAAAGTAGCCTCGTTCATTTGCTTGTTGGAGTGCTTCTTGTAGAGTTTTTGGCTGGAAGTTTCGTGGAAGTTGTAACTAACTTTTTTTTTATCTACATCAACTATATTTAATAATGCATTCTTTAACCATAATTCAATATACTTCTGCATGGGAGAAACCATCTTCTCATGTTTAATTCTTGTATTGAATAATTCTTTTTTCATACCTCTAATATCAAAATTGAGTTGATGAAACCTATCTTCAACATATTCGTTCTTATTTACATAGTGGATTAGCAACTTTTCTACTTCCTCTTCTATGTATTCAATTATTCCATTGAACTTGTTTTCCCATGAAACCTTTGGGGCATCCAAGTGTTCTTGTAATTGATATTTAGAAAGTAGAATTGAATCCATTATCAAATGTGGGCCTCTTAGATACTTTTTGAAATCAACAAGATTTAAAAATAAGTCACCCCTCTTGTTCTTTATGACATCACATTCTTCGAGTAATTATTTTAAAAATTCAATACCTTTTAACCATGCTACATTAATTTTCCTTAATCTAATATTAGATGGAAGATTATGCTCTCTCCTTTTCATATCATTCATACTATATAGTTTGGCATAAAATTTGGTAATATATTCCTTGTATAATTTTCATCATTATCCATATCCATTTGGAGATATTCTTTAAAATTCCTAATCCTCGAGGAAGGTATAGTAGAAGTAGTACCTAGTTCCCATATCTCAAGGATTAGAAAAAATATTTTTTGGATATTCTCTCCAAGATATTGTATGATGGCTATAAATAATTTTGAATCTCTCCTTATTCTATAACTTGATTCTAGAGTGTCTTATAAAGTGTTAGGAGGTTGGATGGTGGCAATTGGCTCAACGAGCAGAGGCTTCGACAATAAACAATTTTCTAATTCTTTTATTTTTCTTTCAAAACTTGGTTTTCTTGTTCAATTTCATCAATTGAAGACTTGAGTTCATCTCTAGGTTCTTCTTGAAATTCCATGACCTTTGAGGGTCTCACTCCTTGTAAATCAATCTCAAAGTTCCACTTCTCTGCAACCTTTTTTACTTTTTAAGTTAATCTTTTCAATTAACAACTTTTTAGATTCTTTCTTAAAGTTTGTGTGGTGTAATGTCATAGTTTCTTCCTCAAATACCAATGGATATTGACAATCCAATTCTTGTGTTATTGCTCTATTTTCCAACAAAATGTTTGTGGATCATTCATGCTCTTCTTCTTTAGTGTCCACTCCCATTTGTCTAGTTTCAAGTACTATAATTTCCTTCTCACCTTTATAAGTTACATATCGTTTTCTTTTGAGTGTTATAGGAGAAGTATGTGTTTTACCAATGTCTCCTATTGAAGGTTTTTCATTCCCTCCATCACCAAAATTTCTTGAATGGGAATTATTTTGTCAAAAACTACTTCCCTAGGTCCTTTTTCTCATTGAATAACTTCTTGGTGACACATTACGTGAAACACGGTTATGGTTACCATTTCTCATGATTTGACCTTTATTTTTGTACTAGTCGTTAGTATTGACCAAGGTATCAAGATCATCATGAGCTTTATCAAGGATGGCTTCTATGGGGTTCTGATTATGTATACATCCTTATTACTTTGGATAGTGTTTACAAACTATGAGCCATAATTGACTGCAATGATATGTGTTGTAAACATATCACTAGGGTCAAATAATGGAATTTCAGGAACTTCTTTTAGATTAAAATTATAAAAATGACTACTTTTTTCTCTTCTCATTAAAGAAATTCCCCCAGAACTTGTATTGCTTGCAGACTTCAACAATAAAAAAAATTGACACATAAAACGGAAGTAATGAAGGTTATTCCTTAAAACCGTATAGTCATGTGAAATTGAATTTGTCGACGGTTTCAAAAACCCCTTTTCTTGCTAAGAAGGCATCAACCTCTATAGAGGATATCAATGTGGTGGGACCATATACTAGCTTCTTGAAAGTGGAGAGAAAGGAATTCTAACATTTGTAAAAATGATATGGAGCTCTGTGCTTCCAAAATGTTGGATACAAAACTTGAGCTCCGTCTTCGCTAGAGTAAACACTACTTGTGCAAGGAAAATCCTAACAAATATGATAGTGTGCAATTGCGAAGATCAATTAGGAACTGATAGATAATTTCTTATTTTTCCAGAAATTTACAAGTTGGAAAGAAACTTCACTTGAAATTATTCAATCCCAATCAAATAAAATTCTCTCATGAATAGAGAGGTGAAAGACATACAATAGATACCTTGGGATAGTGACCATGTATTCCTTCCAAATAATTATTGAAAATAACTAGGAAAACTCTTTATAGGGGTATTTCAAGGAACATACCTCTATTTAAGTGGAATTCTCAGAGTTTTATAATGACTTCAAAAGAAAACTATCCAAAAATTTTGACCCTCCATGGTTTTCCTTTAAAAATGTATCTTCTTCTTAGATTTTGAACATCATGGTAGGATTAGCAAGCATGAGCATCCTTCTGAATACTATGGGTGAAAAATAAATAATTTTCTTCACCTACAATTGACCAATCATGTTTTCGTTGTTGAAATTGTCAACATACCAAAGAATTAACTCAGTAAAGTATGATACCTCTATCATACGACATGCCAACGTATTCCAAAAATCAAAATCTTATTTTATATCTTTTCTTCATGGGAGAGTGTTGTGTACCATTTAATTTCCTTGACCATTGGAATGAATGGTCCTTGCATCCTACTGTATTTACTGTGTTTCCATAATAGATCTCTCTTTTCATATTGCACATATTTGGCTAGGGTTGATTAGAATGAAACAGTGCAAGTTCTATCATAATAGGATTTTACGGAAATGATTGAACTCCTTACTAAATTCTCCATGTAATTACTTACTATAACACATTTTATCTCTTAGTTCACAAATGTTAACTGCATGATTAGTTTTGGCTTTAAGGTGTGGAATTTATGAGAATTGTGTCAATAATAATGGTTTCAATTTACCTCATTTCTTGACCAATCTACCAATACGATCATAAATTTCTTAAGGAATGTGATTATGTACCGGGATGTATAGAAAATGTTTAAGTATAAAGGTGTAAAATGAGTGATGGGGAGTGGATAATGATGGTTATGGAATTGCAAGTTTTTTGGGTGTGGGATATGGAAGGAAAAATGTATTTGGACTTGAGCGTCCACAATTAGAAAATATACTAAGTACAAGAATGGTCCATTTTGTATGCCATGGAAGAATGCGAGTGATTTTGGAGTGAGAAGAAATGCAGTATGTGGGTTTACGGGTTTGCAGGGTTTGGATTGAGGGTTTGTTGGATTTCAGTTTGTGGGTTTGCAGGGTTCAGCGGAAATGTGGGATGTGGGTTTGCGAGTTTACGGGGTTCTGGATGCCCACTCCCTTGTGAATGGAAAAAAAAACTACAAAATTTGTTTTATAATATGAGAGCTCATTCCATGCATTTTTTGTGATGGTACAAAGGGATTTTCCTATTGTACTACACCTGACTCGAATACATATTAGATGTTTAAAACAAATTACCTATGAAATATTGTAGCTCTGTGAATCTCATTAGTACTTGTTATATTTCTACATGTATATTTGTTATCAACTATTGAACATTGTGAAACAGTCAATTTGCACTCTGTAATTTACGCTAACAATTTAGCAAATAAAACCATGACTGTTGTTGAGTCCTTCCAATTATCATAAGTCTTGAAATTACAAGAGAGGGTGGTTTAAGGTAAACATTAGACATGATAGAGGTATACTTGTTTTGTATTAGATCTCATTTTTTTTATTATTTCCCATGGATTTGTTTTTTGGAATGACTTCCTACACAAAATATTTGACAACCCAATGTCCAAGTTTCTTATTTTATTTTTATCTTTCCACTTGGGTTTGAATCATAAAAGGAATCTCAAAATGGTGCTATAGTCATACAAAAAGTTAACACTAGTCGATAGCACTCAATCTTCTCACATTGGTGCTCATCTTCCATGGAAATAATTCATACATACTGCTTGCGTATTTAGAAAATAGTTTAATACCAATGGATGTAAAAACTATGAGCATTGTGAAGGAAAATGAAGATATTTGCATTGGTGAAAATTACCACACCACTCAGGATTATATTAAGCACTCAACACTCTAGGATCTAGTTTCAACATTTCTCGATTGTAAATTGTATGAATTGAACAATAGTTGACCCTTTTAATTGGACTTGTGTTTTCTCTTATGTTGCAAAATAACTCACTCTTTTGAATGATAAGAATTTGCAATTAAAAAAGTGAATTACATGTACTATTGATTTATTGGTTCATGTAAGGCCTTCAACGAGGAGGGTGCATGCACCTCTCCTAACCGACATAGATCAAGACAAGATGCAAATGTTGGGTTTGTTAAGGAAACTTAGATGGATGAGCATGGATACAGATGGATAGGTATGCAACGAGTTGGCTAATTTGCACACACTTCTGGAGGGAGGACTTTCTTTGGAAACTAGGGCGGTAGACCAACACTTATATGGATGGGCTCCCTGCACTTGGGGATCATGATGGGTGTGATTGGTTCCTTAAGGCACACATCGTCCTGAATCATGACCAATGGGTGCACTCATCGTGTAGACATATTGGGAACAACGCCTTTGGGTTCCTTGTGTGTATGGATTGAGGCGAGGTTGAATCATGCACCAGTAAAATTGGGGTCATGACCCAACCAATCGACACAATAGTGGGCACATCGTGGGGAAGTGTTTGACAATATAGAGTTACTTGGTGAGTGATCTCAACCTCACCCAATTGATGTGACAATTAGACATGAAGCAACCTGATGATTCAATAATGAGAGTCACTTATATATGGCATGAGGTAGGGAAACCAAGGGGACACAATTAAGATAGAGAAGACAAGTAAGTTTGTGATGATTTTGATGGACATGGATAAGCTCATTGCAAGGGACCAAGTCACCCCAGGTGACTTGTGAAACCTTGTGGATTCTATGAAAAAGAGTATATATGTGGTGAGTCTTTAAGGCATGTTATATAATCAATGTGTCTTGGTGTTTTGACGAAGTAGTTTGAGCAGAGGTAAGACCACAGATGGAGATGTCCCATGACCTATAGTCGCTGAAGGATTGAGGTGCATGAAATATTGACAAGGCAAGGTGCAGAAGGAATGGATAATCATAACGGGTTGGATTCAACACACCTTGGGTATATTTTGTACTTGGGTCTTGGGGAAGGCTACTGCAAGAATATTGTAACTCTTGTATATGAAATGAGCCAAGAAATATGTCATTGTAAAATCATGTATATTATGAAGTGTTTGTATGGGTGTTGGGTACATTTGGTGCCACCTGACCATATAATTGTGTCCCTTTATCATGTGTATGATGTTTGCATGTTATTTTTTTTATATTTTTATAGAATTGTTAACTATATGTTCTGTAAAGAACATAGGGTAATGGAGCGCTTGCTTTAGTGGGTGCCTCGATGATAAGGAGTTTAAGTGTTAAGGATTGAATCTCCAAGTATCTCAAGGATATTTATGAGAATACCTTGAGTGAAGAGGAAAAGTCCTTCTGAAGTACTCTCATTTTGGTTTAGTCGTTGAGTTGGAAACATCATGGTGTCACACAACCTTCGGTTGTAAGGTGACTTGGGTGCACCAACTTATGTTCGATCCAAGGGAAGATTGTGGGGGCATGAAAATGGTATAAGAGAAAATTTTGAAGACAATTTGGTGAGCTCTTCACCGCTCTCACTTTTGTGACAGGGAGTATGAGAACTTGTTGATCACATAAGTGAATGTAGAAATGATCGCAAAAGTGACCAAAAAAGTGATCGTAGTGGTTCATTGCAGAAGTGACCTCATAAGTAATCATAGAGTTTGATCGCAGAAGTGGTGAAAAGTTTGAATATTATGAAGTGAAGCAGTTCTGGGTTGCATTGAAGTGGGTGTACCCTTGTGTAGACTTAGGATAAGGTAGGTGTCCATGTTTTGAGTTGGGGTACTGTTACACATCAAAATCACTCACTTCAATGCTGACCTATTGTCGTCATTTCAAGTGTTGCAAGTGTCACATTTTGGTCACAAGTGTCACAAGTTTTGCAAGCATCATACTGTCATCTTGCCTATGTCATGTCTCAAACGACATCACAAGGAACACTTGAAGACACCCTCAGAGACTAGTTAAAGAAGGACATGTCATTTGATGAAGAGTACAAACCTTTTTTCATGAAAAAAACCACTTAAAAATGAATTTTGAAGGGAAACAGTCCCCCACCCATTGACAGGGAGTGCTAGTGCTCCCTGGCCTTCTTTGGGCGAGCATTGTAGCACTCTGTGCACCCTTCTAGGGGAGTGCTTGTATTTTTTGAGGAAATCTTTAGAAACACTCCCCTACCCACTAGCAGGGAGCGCTAGTGCTCCTTGCCCTTCTTTGGGGAAGCGTTGTAGAATTCTGTGCACCATTCCGGGGGAGTGTTATGATGTTGATAAAATAAGGGGAAGATCCCCCTTATATGTGAAATCATTTGTATTTGAATCTGAGGTCAAGGTCGTATCTTAGGGAGGATCCACAACTAATGGAGAAAGATCCTCAACCTATCCCAAGAATATCTAAGGTGGTTATGCCTATTTAAGCTTATATAAGGAGGCCTTCTCATGGTGAAAGGAGGATGGAAATATTGAGAAATACCTAAATTATGATCTCATAAGGAAGGAAGAGGAAATTGAAGGCATAAAAATTATGATCTCATAAGGGATATAATCAATCAAGCATCGTCATTTTGTTTGTGGATCATTTGAGAAAGGGGTTGGACAAGGAGAGCTTGGTGAGGCTGCAACTTCTGCATCAAAGGTCTGTAAGTATCTCTATTGATTTCTCATTAATACATGTTCTTGGACTGTTTCCTTCAAGATTGTGTATGCCTACATGAACTTGTATTTAATGGATATATCTACTTTCAAACTAATCATTGTAGAATAGGAAGCATGATTTGTCTTTGATTGCATTACAGGACCTGTTGAAGAGCTTGTAGATCAGAGCTCAACTTGGAACTGGGTGAGGACAAACATTGTAAAAAGGAAATTCTTCTTCATCTTCCTGATATATTAGTTTAGCTAGGTTTAAAGGGATTTTAGTGACCAGAGTTAACACCTTTTTGTCTTGGTTATAGGGGTCTAGATCCAAGAGGAAGTCCACCTGTCTGCAAGGGGATTTTCCTGTAATAGAAATTGGCAAATCCACTGGGGAAGGACTAATATTTGTCTTTCCTTGTTTTATCCCTTCCCTTTTACCACCTTTCATATTAATTTTACTATTTTTTCATCATCCATTAGCCTTCTCCTACCTTTACTAGCAATTTCACCAATTTTTATGCATTCTGGGAGAGTTTTTTTGCATTTTTTGGCTCTTTTTCTGAGGTTCTGGGAGGACTAGCACCCCCCCTAGGCCATACCAGAGCACTAATATCTGGCCAATACTCTATACCCTTGAGAGAGGGAGTGCTAGTCTCTTTTTTCAGAGTTTCTGCCTTCTTCTGCTCAGTCTTTTGCAGCCTGTTTTGTGGAAGTATTTACCCAGACTTTGTGATTGGTTTGTGAAGTTATTTAGGTTGATATTTGGTTCTTATCACCCCTTATTTTCTTGATTGGAGCTTGAATTTTTTTCTGAAATGTGAAATTTCCCTTTCTAGTTTCTTGTTTTGTGAGGACAATTTGATTGATTTCTCTTTCTCTCTGTCTTTTCTTGGATTCTTATATGCATTTTCTTATGTTCCTTGAATGCTTGATTGGTTCTACAATCCTTGATTGTGTTCTTGTCTGAACAAGTTTCTACTTGTTTTCTTTCATACCTCACTGCCTTGAGTGCATGATTTGTTTGTATCATTTTTGCTTCATGTCTTTTCCATCTGCATAGGACTCTTTCTCCTGATTGAAAGTAGCAGAACATCAAAGGATTTGTATTTAATTTGTTATACATTAGAATCAAAAAAATAATACAGATGCATTCTTGATTTTGGGTAGTGAAACTATCTTTCATTTGAAGTAGTGAAATTGCATGGTTTTTGGCATTTTTTAGTATTAAAATCTTAGATTTTTTCCCCCTCATGGCCAGGGGGGGCCAAGAATAGTATATTGGTGTACACTCCATTTGACTCATTTCTTGAATATCTTGACATCGATGAGTTTAATAAAAAAAATCGACATTATGAATTTTGGAATGATAAACGTTTTCTCCTTCTCGTAATATAGATTTCATCGAAGTGGAATATTTGCATTCTCATTTCTTTTCATTTTTTAGAGTCGGTAAAAAAATCATTTAGTCCACTCCATTTTCCTCTTGAGTAAATAAAAGCCTTAAAATCAAGTGCTAAACTAAAATTTATCAGACATTTTTACATTTTCTGTTAGCAAACCTACATTAGCTTAAGGTGTAGGGATTTGGAATAGGTTTAAAGGATAACTTTCCAAAGATGTCAAACAAACTTAGCATCTTGCGATAGGGAAAGAAAATCCAATTTTAGTATAAGCTTACTGGGATCCCCGTCTCACACAGGGGTTATGCACGAGGTCACGTTCGAGAGAGTTATAGAGATTATCCCTCTGTGGTTTAACCGTTTGTAGTAGTCAGATTGTATATTGGGGGTTCTTCTTGAGGTTCAACTATCTTCATTTGGTCTCGGTGCTTCGTGAACTCCTAATCCATTCAGGTCCTCTAGAGTTCTATGTTAAGGTCCTAACCCGCACATAGGTAGATTAATGTATTCGGATGTAATAAAGGTCAATATTAATAAGACCTTTCAATAAAATAGAATAAGGCGGATGTAAGAAGACCTAATAGAAGCTTCCGCTTCTAGAAGGATC